>JAULKJ010000009.1:10072778-10091362 GCA_032355405.1 Rubia balearica
CGGCTGGTTTCTTCAAGAAACAGTGGGATATAGTGGGAGTGGAAGTAACAGCTGCTGTACTGGAGTTCTTTCGTACAGGTGAAATATTGGCGAGGCTTAACCATACAACAGTTGCACTTATACTGAAAAAACCTGATAATCTAAAAGTTAGTGACTTCAGGCCAATTGCGTGCTGCAATGTGGTTTACAAGATCATTACTAAGATTATAGCAAACAGGTTAGAAGGAATTTTTCTAGAGATCTTGATCCTTGTCAGGGGGCGTTCGTGAAGGGCAGAAACATCTCCGATAATGTCATGTTTGCGCAAGAATTTGTTAGGGGATATGAAAAGGCGAGAAGCTCCCCTCGATGTATGATTATGGTGGACTTACAGAAAGCTTTTGATACAGTCTCTTGGGATTTCCTTGAAGAGGTCTTGCATGGCCTTGGATTTCCGGATCGATTGACAGACAGAATCATGAGATGTGTATCTACTTCTTCATTCTCAATTGCAGTTAATGGCAAACTATGTGATCACTTCATCGGGCAGAGAGGAATTCGGCAAGGAGATCCTTTGTCTCCTCTACTGTTTGTGATATGCATGGAGTATTTTTCGAGACTGTTGAATATGAGGTCAGACTCAAGGCAATTCACCTTTCATCCGAGGTGCGATATTTTAAAAATCACTCACCTCGCTTTTGCGGATGATCTCATGCTTTTTGCTAAGGCAAACACGGATTCTGTCCGCATACTAATGGACACTTTGAATGAATTTGAGCACACTTCCGGATTAGCAATCAATGCGGCAAAGTTAAAGTTTTTTGGAGTTGGTATAAGGGAGGATCTGAGTTTCACTGGAATTCCGTGGGCAACTTTTCCAGTTCGGTATCTTGGCGTGCCACTAGATTCCAACAAATTGAAAGTGACGCAATTTGGTACTCTACTTGGTAAGGTAGACGCTGAAATTGCAAAATGGAAGGGGCACACTCTTTCCTATGCCGGAAAACTGGAGCTTATAAGATCGATTGTTGGTGGTATTGCGGGTTTCTGGATCCAGAATTTCACTATACCTTCCAATGTTTTTGACGCTTTAGAGCAAAAGTGCAAGCGCTTCTTGTGGGGAGGAAAATTCAAGAGTAAAGTGGCGTGGAAAAAGTTATGCACCCCAAAGTCGTATGGGGGACTTGGCTTGCGAGACTTCATTATTTGGAATCGTGCTTCAATGGCCCAGAGACTTTGGGATATACACATGAAGAAAGACAGCCTGTGGGTAAAGTGGATACATTCGTTCTATCTTCATGATCATGGTTTCTGGACTATTAACCCGAGAATTCAAAATGGAAGGTTGGGTGAGAGATACTCGAGCTATTTCGGAGATCTATGTAGACTTAGAGATGAGTTCATTCTTTTTTTCATGGGGATATCCGATCAGTTCATGACCTTCTCGGTTCATGGGCAAATTCTGCCAGATTCACAAACTCAGCTTATTTATTCTTGCATCGGCACAAGTATCCAGCACTATATGAGGGGACTAGCCAATTCCGGGAGAAGGTATTTAATAATATTTGGCGAGGATTTATACCTCAAAAATTCTCGTTTATTACATGGTTAGCAACAATTCAAAGACTCTATATCAAGGATAAGCTATGTCATGATGAAGGGGACACTACAGATCGGGTTTGTTCTTTATGTCACCTGGAGGAAGAGACAAATGAACATCTATTCTTCCGTTGTGAGTTTTCAGAGGTGGTTTGGGGTCGGATTCGGAATTGGCTTGGACTAAGGAGAAGAACAAATACTATTGCAAGTTCCATGAACTGGGTGAAAAGGCAAATCAAAGGTTCTAAGATGCGAAAACAGTTTGGTATTCTTGCTTTAATAACTACAATTTATCGTATCTGGAGAGAGAGAAACAGTGTTGTTATGGATGGGGGTTTACCTTGTTCGGACCGAGTTGTTAAGATCATTATGAAGGATTGTTACATGGTTATGAATCGGCTATACCCTGATGAGCATCTATTTTAATGACAATCGGGAGTTCAGATTGTCAACGAGGGATGGGGTTATGTGAAGACTTGGCCGTGGGGTTATGTTTAATATCTATGTTTGGACATGTACGCTGGTTAGTGGCTATGGCTATGGCTATGGCATCGTATGATTGATGGCATAGTCGCTGGTTAGGACTGTCTTTTACTAGGAGGCTTGTCACCACTGGTTGCCAAGTCTAAGGCTACCGTGCGGTAGCGCTGGGACTAGAGTGCTTGGCGCTAGTGTGCTGTCTGGGTGGTTTTCCGATTTATTCGTTGGGCATGGCTGGCTGTCAGACGTACTCACTCGGATGCCTCGTCAAGACAAGGGTTTTCCGTGCAATGGCGCTGGGGCTGGAGTCCTTAGCGTTGGGGCTGGGGTCCTTGAAGCTGGGGTTGGAGTTCTTAGCACTGGGGCTGGAGTCCTTGGCGCTGGGGCATTAGCGCCGAGACTTGTGTTCTTTGCGCCGGGGCTGTCTTACTCGATGGATAGCCATTCCATTACTATATGCCGGGCGATGGAGTTGGGATGCTAGGAGCTGAAATTGCCTCGTTCGTTGGGACATGTTCTCTTGGCGATACCGTCAAGTTTGTATCTTGAGTTTTCTTTGGAAATGTAACTTGAATTAAGGAGGGGGCTTTAGAGGATTTAGCAACCCTCAAATGCTAACTCCCCTAAACCCAGTCTGTAACTATGAATTAACGGTTATTTATGCGCTCTATGCTCGCGCTACACTTTGTGTTAAATTGGCATAAAGCTGTCCATTTGCTCAAAATGGAGTGGGCGATTACATAATCGCCACGCTCGATGCACGCGGTATAAGTGTATCCATTCTCTCATCTTTAGGAGGCTGATTTAGTTGGGATCCACAAAGGCTCGAGGCACGGCCTCATAGCACCTTTGCTCACTTTATCAAACTCGGCGCCTCAAGAGAATGTCTGAAGGCCAATAACATCCCTCTATCCTCATCTTAGGGGTGTAAATGGTAGAAGCAGATACCAATTTGTCCCATTATGGTACAACACCGGTCAACAGCTTCAATCTATGTGATATCCAAGACCCAAGACCCGAGACAATCTCGGCTGCACTAGGAACTTCAATATTTTGGTTATGGATTTTGTAGCTTCATCTATATTCTGACGACAAGGTTCTACTCAAGACCCGAGTCTTCTTATACTCGGCTGCTCTATGGAATGTTCATGACAAAGGCCCTGTCTGTTAGGGGTAGAAGCGGATCATCGGCTTGTGAGTTCACCATCTACACTCTGACTATAAGACGCCTCTCAAGACCCGAGTCTCACCACACTCGGCTGCTCTAAGGAACATTAATAAAGAAGGCCCTGTCTGTTAGGGGTAGAAGCGGATCATTGGTTTAAAGGGTAGTGAGTTTGTTCTCACCCCTTTAAACTAGTTTTTCTTAGACTGTTTTCCTATCAGGATGTAGTCATAGGTCCTCCTTACAGGGACTTCCTTTATTTTCCCTTTGCTTGATTCATCTTGCTCAGGGTTGGTTTTTTCGTTTAAACTCGGTCACTTGCTCTCAGGGTACGCATAGTAACCTCGAGTTGGATTGTTTTGTATTTGGTAGAGCTCTTTTCGGGCTCTACCATGGTTCCTATCGTTTATACTATTTACCACATTCACCGTAGAAAGAGCTCTCAGTCTGTCAATCCTTATTATGTCTGGACCTGGTAAGTTTCCCCAATTTAAACATTTTAGATCTAACGTATATATTTTTTTGATCCCAGTAAATGAACTCTGCCTTATATTTGACATTGGTTCCGATACCGCTTTTGCTGGAAATATTCAACTTTTATTGTTGGTTTGATTTGAAAATTCATTGACCATGATTTTTTTGTCTTCCCTAGAATGTTTAATAAAATATGAAAAAAGAACAATATTATAAATTAATTACAATAAATTTTTTAAAAATATTAAAAGAAGAAGAAAATGGACATTTATAACTCATTTGCATTAGTAAAAATTATCATTTAATTTAAATATTTTATAAAAAAATATAATTATAATAAATATATTTTATCATAAACCATGCAATGGCAGGCTATTACAATAAAATATTTAAAATTTTGATCATTTTTCGTATTATATGGTATCCGTATGCATACAATGTTGATAATGATAAAGTTGTTTTACTAAAGTGACATTTATAAATATTTTATCAAGACAAAGGTTTGGTAAAAACCATCTTACCATAGATTAATGGAAAGACAAGCTTTAATTAAAATAATGAAAGGTTAGATAGAGGAGTAATATGCAAGGGGATTAAACAGAAGGCCACTTCTTTTTGTCGACACGGGAGATGGAGGCAAAAAAGTAGGAGACCATTTTATACCTCGTCAGTTGGGTTCATCCATTATTTTTACTCAATTGGGGTGTGGAATTGAAGGAAATGGACTTCATATCACTTATATCTATTAGGATAATTTACCGCAATTTTCACGATGTAGTTTACTCCAAACTTGAGCTATATTGCTTTTATCTTTTAAAGCTTTCGGGAAGCTAATAAAACCACCCCTCACCTTTGGTGAGTTTCAATTAAAAAATTAATAATAATAATAGAAGTTAAATGATTTCATTTGCGATATTAAAAATTTATCATGCAACGTGTAGTAGTTATAAGTTTATAACTGATTAATGGAATCCAAAAATTTTATCTTTTTTTGGAACGAAGAAACTTTACTTTCTTTACCTTAACCCATCAAAAAACCATATACACCAATTACACTCCTTAATTACTTTCTATCATAAGTTTGAAAATTTCATCTTGATTTCTTCTAATTTGTAGTTTAAACCTTGGTTTTTTCATAGTTTATGTAAAAACAATCTTTCAAGAGACAGACACTTTTATCAATATTTAAGTTATCATGCCTCGTAGACAGAGAGGGGAAGCTAGTGTACCTTTCATGGGGCTAAATGTACTCTGTTAAGAGCACCAATATATGTGGGAACGTCTCTTCGGATGGCCCATCCAGGAGACAAAGTTTGTAGATGTGAGAACCCTCAAGGAACTCAAGCTCTACAAACTAATCCAAGTGCTCTTGCGGTGGATTGGGCTGAAGAATTTCACTAAGTTGGTAGCCCCCACCTACACTAGGTATACCCTGGAATTCCTATCCACTGTCTTGATGGACACCAATGGGCAGGGAAGGAAGATAGTTAGATTCTACTTGGGAGGTGTGTCCCGCTCTATGACACACCCGAAGATTGATCATGTTTTTAGGTGGATGTACTACAGGAAGGTTAGGGGGTACAATGAGCCCGATAATGGTTTTGATGTGCGTACATTATGGCCCTCTATCACCCGATGGTCGTAGGAGATGGAGAGCAAGAATACTGACATAGTACATCCGGTGTTGAGATATTTGGTGAGACTTCTAAGTGAGGTGGTTGTTTCCATGGGAGGTAATGAACTGCACTAACAGAGTTTGTAGGATATTGTGGTCTGTATGTACAAGGATAGGTTGTCTTGATTTGGTGGACGAGTTCATTGGACACTGCATCGACCTCTCTAGATACCGGACATAGAAAATAGCTATCGAGAGCTTGATATCACTCTTGGTAGAGCATTTTCAGCTTTCAGTGACCGGTGATATGCGGAAGAATTCAAATTTTTCCTACACTCTTACTCCCGGAGTCATGGAAGAGGCAGATATGATCAAGATAGAGGATGACATTTACACTGGCTGTACGGGGACCAGCATTTCATGACGCTTCCTCAAGATGGTAGGACCGCACTAACCTAGACCTTCTTACTATAGGAACTGATTATACAGCCTGACGGGGACTACTGATTGGTATTAGGTGTTCCTTATGCGGATAATGAGCATTAGGATGAGGAGGATGTTTAGATTCTAGATCAGCTAGCATAGCCGGTAACTACTAATCACCAGTTCGCTCAGCTGGCCCTAAATTTTTAGCAATTTGTGTCACCCCCTCAGTTCCCAAAGTTAGTGTAGCTGCCGATATTTGAACAACCTCTGGTGCACATCCCCAGTTGAGCAGGTACTTGGAGCACCACTATTATACCAGGGCCCTATTCATATACAGGAGCAATCCTACCATTCTACGGGAAAGGTTATTTTGATTCTTGCAGGCAAAGCGTCTCCTACCACTACGGTAATTTTGTACAGTCTAGTAGGAGCATGGTGGTACTGGTAGGGCCCCTTCTACTTTTGAGCCACACTTCCACAGTGTATTCATCCTCTTTTAGCACAGGACACATTCTTGGTAACATCCTCAGTTTGACCCATTTCCATAGCACGAGTTGTTGGGGTTCCAGTCGGTATCATCATACCATATGTAGACTCAGCCACAATGACAGGAGCCAAAGTGGATGCAGTCGTGGGGCAATTCCCCCTTCGGAGTTGGATAGGATATACATCAGCTCAGTGCCCATCTAGACTATCACGAGTGGGACACTGCCCAAAGATTCGATAGAGTTGATAACAACCTTCACCACCTCATGACAGATATGGAGACGCTTCAGGATGACATGAGAGACATCACCGATTTGTTCCAAACATCAGGCATTGGAGATGGCTACTACCACCAGGATCTGCATTGGCTGGGACAAGAATCCAGTCATAGAAGACGATACCGAGCATTCTTCGGTGCTTCTAACTTTTCTTCTCACTGTGGTTGTATTCATTGGGTACAATTCATTAACTAAGTGTGTGGTAGGAGTTGGAAGAACTTCAGAGTGGCATCTCCTATGTTTATGTTTTAGCTTCTGGTTACGGTTTTAACTTTTTTGATAACTACTATTTCCTCTATTTTTGTTTCTTTCCCTCATTTTGATTTGCAAAATTTTAGTTATTGTATGATTTTGGGTGTGAGGGAACCTTTTTGTAGTTTTTGTTTTGGGGATTTTTTTGGGACTAACTTTTTGGTGGTGTAATTGTTTTTCATTATCTTCATGTAGTATTAACCCCATCTTTGGGACATTTTGTGCCACACTAAATTTTTTTTGAAAATTTTGAAAAAATATATATATACACCCGACTAAGTTGGAAACCGTAAAGGGAAACTTAGAAAAAAATGAGAAGAAAGACCAGATAGATCGAAGACCTAGGTAAAGATGAAACGCTAGGCTCTGTTAGATTGGAAAAACTAGGAAAAAATGAAAGGCCGTGTGAAAAAGGTGAAAAGTAAGCTCAACATGTGTGAATGCTAGGAGAAAACCCGAAAGGGCTTATTGGAAAAATGAGAGAGATTGGAAACAAAAAAATTGAACATCTTTGGGCCATATTTGGGCGGTTTCTTCACCTATATCTATTTCATTATCTACTTTCTGCTTTGCCTTTTTCCCTTTTCCCCTTTTTCTTTCATGTATTTTTGTGAGATATGTTACTTTTTTTATTTTCGGGGAGAATGAGAATTGAATGTATTTCTTAACTTATCTCTATGTGCTACATTCATCTTGGATCTTTTCTCCTCTTTTTTTGACTTGGGAACGAATTAAGTGTAGGGGAATTGATGTGCAATTTTATGCATGCGTTAACAAATGAATTCGGGACATATATTATCATGTTTTGTTTAGTTTATTACAACAAAGGGCGTAGATGACCATTATTAGTTTTCTTGTCTAAATCTCGAGTTTTGTAGCTTTAATTGAATCCAATGGAAACTTTGTATTCATGAGCACCTACATTTTCCTTTGTAATCTTACATGTAGGTTGCTCATGAGTAATTTTCATCATTTTGTAGAAGGTCATCCACGAATGTGGTAGAAGATATTTGAAAGACATTTCTAAGAATGGTATAAGATAATGAAGGCGATTTGCAAGGATGGTGGTAGATTGAAGGCCACAGACTCTAAAGCGTGGTAGTAGGTGGAATTGAGCCCAGAAAAAGGTGTAATTGGAGTTCAAGAAGGCCAGGAATGGAATACGGTGCCAACCGGCCAACTGAAAGCCTTTGTACGAGCCAACTTCAGCTTTACATGGCCTATGCAATGTGGCTAGCACGGGCGGTGAAATTCAACATGCGCAGCCCCTAACACGGGTTGTTCACATCCCTCTAGGTCGAACCCCCCGTACCCCCAAAGTGATTTCAAAATGTCTTAAGTATGGGCGTGGACCATTATGTTTCACACGGTTTGCACCGTTCTAAGTTCCAAAAGCGAAGACCATCCCACGGGGTGTGAAAAATAGCACGGTCCATGACCTTTTTCTGAGCAAAAAGTTCTTCATGGCGAATGGCCATGCCAAATGATACTGGGTACAAAAATTAGAATTTCATGATACCGATCGACGGCCCTTGATGCTCTGTGCACCCCGCATTGGCAAAAAACTACTTAGCCCTTCCCACTTCATGTAGCCCGTGCATGAATTTTCCCATGCATGGGGAGAATCAGACCTGCGCAATGTGCCATTGTTTTGTTGCACACCCCTAATTACGTAGGCGAGGCCAATGAATGATTTTATACATGCACCCTTATGCGGTAGTGAAATTTTGACGACCGTCTGCGATACGTATCACAAACACTAGAATATGTACGTAGTTCTTATATGTGATGGAATCAAGGATCGAAACAACCTTGATCATGTTACTCAAATAATCCCCAAGTGTTAGTTTATATAGTTTAATCTCATGTTAATTTCATGCTAGTAGTTTTAATTAACCCCATCCCGCCAAAAAAGCATATTTTACCAACACTGATTATTCCTTACGTGTGATCGGATTGACAACCCAATCGCAGCTCTATATAGTTGGCTCTTATACTCCTAAAATCTTTTTGGACAACCCCTATCTTGCCACTATCTACCCTTTTGGTAGCATAGTACTAGGAATGGGAGCAACATTACAAATTCTATCTTTGACTCTCGGCTCTCTCTCAGTTTAGTAGATCTCCTGTGGAAAGTTATTTATTAGCAACATAGGATAGGTGGGTTAGGTATGGCAATGACTCCATACAGCCCGTGCATGGATTTTTCCATGCATGGGGAGAATCATACCTGCGCAATGTGCCATTGTTTTATTGCTCACCCTTAATTACGTAGGCGAGACCGATGAATGGTTTTATACATGCACCCTTATTCGATAGTGAAATTTTGACGGCCGTCTGCGATACGTATCAAAAACACAAGAATATGTATGTAGTTCTTACATGTGATGGAATCAAGGATCGAAACAACCTTGATCATGTTAAGCAAATAATCCCCAAGTGATAGTTTATATAGTTTAATCTTATGTTAATTGCATGCTAGTAGTTTTAAGTAAACCCCACCCCGCAAAAAAAACTATTTTACCAATACTGATTATTTCTTACGCATGATCGGTTTGACAACCCAATCGCAACTTTGTATAGTTGGCTCTTATATTCCTAAAATCTCTTTGGACAACCTCTAGCATGCCACTATCTACTCTTTTGGTAGTGTAGTTGTAGGAATGGGAGCAACATTACAAATTCTATCTTTGACTCTCGGCTTCCTCTCAGTTTAGTAAATCTTCCTTTAAAAGGTTATTTATTAGCAACATAGGATGGGTGGGTTAGGTATGACGATGACCTCCCACACCCTCCTTGAACAGATGATACAAGAAGCTTGCAAAACATTTATTTAAGCATTCCCATTGCTTATAATAGTACTCATTCTGGAGTTATGAAATGTTGGATAACTATTTCTTCAATGTGGCAGACTTTGAAGCAGGAAAACATTTCTCTAGAGACTGCCTCTTCATATCCATCCACGTAGTAATACACCCCGCGGGGAGGTAGTGCAACTAGTCCTTTGCCACACTTCAAAGTGAAAAGGGAAAGGACCGTAGGTTGTAATCCTCATCAGAGACCCCCAAATACTTCATGTTTGTAAAGACATATAAAACTCCATTAAGTGCTTGTTGAGGTCCTCGCCAGCTATCCTGTGAAATGTAGGAAGACATTAAATCATCCAACTCTTAAGCTCACAAGTAATATTTTGTAGAAGAAGCGAGAAGACGATGCAGAGGAGTGAATTATCCAAATTTGGAGCTATCAACTCCCTCAAGGTCTTATTGTCCTCCTCTCTAACTCTTCTCCTTCCCTTTTTTGCCTACCAATGTTTTTGGTTACATAGTGCAGGGCCTCTTGTTTTGTGGAATGAGTATGTACCATAAACTAGAACCAGGACACTACTAGTCCACAAAGAAACACTAGCAAAACAATTTAGTAGAAAAAAGGAAAGCTGTAAAAGATCTCTAAACGATAACCAAAAAAACAACAGGAAAAAAAAGGTAACTACTACTACCAAATAGTCATGCAAGCTACGAATCAAATTCAAACTAGTATCATCGACAACAATGCCAAAATTTGATCAGCCCTCATGGGGTAGTTCATTTTCACCAAATTACTTGTGGGCACGTCACAAAGATAGAATTTCCAAAGTTACTCTCATGATCAGTACTTACTACTATAGATTTGTTAGTGAAAAGTCCTGGTTGTCCACAGAGATACTAAAATCCAAAAGTTAACTACACAACCCACAATCGGGTGTGGCTCCGATTTTGTGTCAGGAATAGCTATTGCTACAAACATATGGTTGGGTGTTTTTTTTCTAAAAACAAATGAACATGCAAACAAGAGAGATTAAAATATAATAAACTTTCCTTGGCAATACTTGCATAATATGACCGATGAATGACTTTGATCGTAGATATTATCTTATGTAAGACATATATACCTATGTTAAATGTCCTGCCTCCCTTCTGAGAGTCGCTAACAAATAAACTTTTTACATGAGATCTATTAGCTCGAGAGGGGACCGTGAGCAAAGATCAGAATTTTTTTGTTGCTCCCGTTCCTACTACTAAACTACCAAGAATGGTAGATAGCGAAAAATACTAGGGTTTTCCACAGAGATATCTGGAATATAGTAATCTACTAAACACAACCTTGGTCGGGTCATTAATCTGACCACATGATAGGAATAAACAATGTTGTATAAATAACCATTGGGGAGGGTAATATTAAACTATAAACTACTAGTGTGCTGGAGAATGACCTAGTCTCGAGATGTTCAGTCTCTTGCCTTGTCGTGCAAACCTAACTAAATATAGCAATCAACCAAACAAAAGATGATGTAAATGCATCGGCTAACGCATACCATATGGTGTACATCAGGCACAATGCCTGGGCCTTGAGAGGTAAAGGAGTTGGTAACTCGTGATGAGTCTAGGGTTGTTATGACCCTCGTCACAACACAACAACCCTAGTCGCTACAAACTAGTATGCTCATCTATTGGGTAAGCCATGGGTATCCCCTCATTAGGGTGTCTATCATTCCTAACATGAATTTTTATTACACTATTAGAAAATTAAAATTAGAGTCTAACAATTGGGAAGGTACTCTTGAGATAGCATGAATACACTCATCTCCCTCGTAATATCGAACCTACAATAGCTCTAACCTAACACTCCCAGTATAGCATGTTAAGCCTAGAATGATATTACTCTACACATGGATATATGGGTGCATTATAAAACATGGCAAAGCATGAATCTCACAAGAATGTAAAGCATAAGTTAAGCAAAAATATTCATAAAACATGTAGATAGGAAAATCTAAGAATCTCACAAAGGAAACATCTAGTCATGAATACAAATATTTCACAAAGAAATTAAACTAATCTAAAGACATTGAATCCAGGACAATCATTGGATTCAACCCCATAGGCAAAACTAGGAAAATTAAATGAAGAGAGGAGAGAGCCTCTCCCTTCCTACCTACTTCTAGATCTAGAATTAAAAGCTAACTATGAGAAAAAAATTGACCCTACTAGACTAGTGGCTACTTATATACTAGGTGGAATTGGGCCTTAGAAAAGCCAAAAAAGTAGAAACAGTAGCAGCCATGTCAGCATGGGATGTGTAACAGTGCATAGCCCCCACCACACGACCCGTGCAAAAGAACGTGGGCCACGGAAAAGAGGTCCTTCTCACAAAATAATTGAGGGCACGACCTGTGCAAAAGCACGCATGCCACTGTCTAGAGTCTTCATCTTCTTCTTCTGAGCACGAGGCCACACAAAACCTCACGAGTCGCAGACTGAAGACATGGATCTTCAACATCAGACCATGTGGGCCGTGTAGAAGCATTCGGGCCGTGCAGGGACTTAGTCGCCACTAATCTTGGCTTGGCAATAGCTGTGTAATCATACACGGGACATACCAGTCTTTATTTCTTCCGAACTTGACTCCTTTTCCTTGGCACATCCATCTACTTTCATGTTTTTAGCTCGTGTCCTTTAGTCTCATACCATTCTTGTGAAGCCTTCTAAGCAGTATGAAGTGTCTACGAGCAATCTACAAATAAAATCTTAGAAAAATGGATCTAGACCCTCATAGGGAAATAGAATCCATTAGATCTTAAGTAAACTGCAAAATGAGGATTTATATACAAAATCCACCAACGATCATCTAAACCCCTTGTAATGTAAATTTATCTAAATCTAGCAAACTACTACATGAAAGCTAGCAAAATATGCTAAATCCTTGAGGAAACACATGATGTTGTCGTCTCATTAAAGTACTTCATTGGTTTTTCCTCCAAGACTATTCGCTACCCCTCGGCATTCTTCAATATGAGGGTGATCAAATTCACATGAGTAAGGCTCCTCACCACCTTTGTCGAGGTGGCAACCCATAGCATATTCCTAAATATTGCTGCCTCGGAGTTGATTCTCTAACCCTCCATTATGAAATAGAACAACATCAAGGTTGTATAGGTTGGCTCGATGACGTTTCTGGCAGCCGGAACAAAACTTCTAGCAATCATTTCATATGATCTATGGTCAAATGATTCAAAAATAAAAGTCTCCGGTTTACCCAAATCAACTAAAATCATATGAAAATAATAATTGTTTATAATTTATTTAAATAAAATATATTATTTTTTTAAATATAATAATATTTAAATAATAAATAAATAATAATTTGTTTTCATATAATTTAAAGTAACAATATTATATTTAATTATATATTATCACTTAATAAAAAATACAATTATTTTCATTTTAGTCAGTTAGAATACTTTTAGTATTTCATTTAAGAAATATAATTTTACTAAAATTTATTTATACAATTACAAATATATATTCCATATATTAATAAATATATTATTTATAATTAATATTAGTTTTGCAAAATTATTTATAGTTTTATAAAAAAATTAAAATGTTAAAATTATTTTTTTCAAGAAAATGAGGTAAAATTGTAATGGGTCAAAACAGATCGATTTGAGTCAAAATTCGACCCCACCCATATTGACCCAATCCATTTTGACCCAAATAAGACATTGTCCCGAATCAAAGCGGATCGGGTCAGACAATTTGAACCCTCGACTAATAATCATGAATGAATTCATATCACTACTCAACCTTTTCAAACCAACTAATCGTTGTATATATTTTTAAACTATTCATTGTCAACAAAATAACCAAGTAATTATTGCCTGAAAATTTCCTTTTATTTTCTTAACAATTTTTTTAATCTTAATATAATTGATAATATGAGAGGACCCCGCACGAGTACTATACGTAGCAGCTCTCGACGAACCCTAGCTGAGGAAGAATCCGCTTATTCTGTAATTTACCTTTCTTCAAATCTCTCCGCTCTCAGGTAAATTCCCAAATTAATCTTCAATATCGTCTTTGTTACAGCCTTATCAATTGTAATCCATTGCAATTTTGACTGTGAATTACTGTTCTTGTTTTACTTTTGCTCATTTCCAATCACTGCTGTTAATTTTATGAATTTGATTACACTCGCGGCTTAATTCTACAGGAAGTTGTTGAAATCCCTGTGTTTGCTGCTAATTGCAAATTTGTTCTGTGAAATAGCTGTAGTTTGTACTTTTATGCTAGCTAATTAGACTGGAAAATTGGGAAATCGTCCTTCGGGATTCAGATTGTTTGAATGGTGGGTGGATACAGGTGTTAGGTGGGGTTAATTTGAGCTAATGGGGAGCAGGGAGAATTCGGACGATGAGGATTTTAGTGAGCTTTACAAGGAGTACACTGGTCCTTTGGGTTCGAAAAATGCTAATTATGACACTTCCCCAGAGAGACCACCGGCTAGTAAGAGATCGAATTCGGATCCCGAAGAGGAGGAGGATGCCCGGGATCCTAATGCAGTTCCGACTGACTTCACTAGCCGAGAAGCTAAGGTTTGGGAAGCTAAGTCTAAAGCCACCGAAAGAAATTGGAAGAAAAGAAAGGAGGAAGAGTTCATTTGTAAAATTTGTGGTGAATCGGGACATTTCACTCAGGTAAAATTCTGAATTCTATTGGTTTTGGAGAGTTCTGACTTGAAAGAATTGTTTGTTTGTGCTGAGTAATGGACCTCTTTTTCCCGTTATGGTGGTTTCTGGATGAATGACAGCTGGTTTTTGTTGTTGGTGGTGCCTGGTGGTGTAGGAATATTAATAAGTTAGATTTTGAAAAATGGAATTTGTATCCTGAGTTGGTTTGTTATGTGTTCACAGCATTGTCTTCTTACTGTACATCAGTATGATGTTTAAAAGCTGTACCCTGTTTCTTGGCTCCTTCTATCGTCTTACACTAAAAGCATATAGAAAAGATAGATTATGTGTATATCTGTGCTAAAAAATCATATTTCAGGGCTGTCCTTCTACACTTGGAGCAAATCGAAAGTCCCAAGACTTTTTTGAAAGAGTAGCCGCAAGAGAACCTCACGTGAAAGCATTATTTAATGAGAAGGTGGTGAGTGAGCTAGAGAAAGATATTGGTTGCAAAATCAAAATTGAGGAAAGGTTTATTATTGTCAGTGGCAAAGATAGGTTGGTACTGAAAAAGGGAGTTGATGCTGTTCATAAGATTAAGGAAGAGGTTGAGATAAAAGGTTCTTCTAGCTCTCAGCTGTCAAGATCCAGGTCACCTGAACGAAGAAGTCCTGTTACCTCCCGATTAGGGCGCTCTGATTCTCAAAGATCTAATCCTAGTCCACAAGGGCCTCAGCGCAGCTCTTACTTCCAAAATAGGACTAGGCATGATAAGGTTGTGGAAAATAGTGTTCGTGAGGATTTGCAAAAACCATCTAGACCTTCTCCTAAAGGTAGGAGTATAATAAGATACATTTTGCCGGCATGCAGATGTGGCAATTTTTTTGTCTTGCACTTATGGTACAGTTTGATTTTATTTTCTAACACGTCAACTCTATTTAAATAACCCAGCTTGTTGTGTTATGTTTGCAGCAAGAGGTAAGTTCTTTTGTTCGAGAATTCTGTTGGGTTCTGACGTAATTTTCTTGGTGAGTCTGATATGAAAGGATTATCTGGCAAAATGATAATTTTTACTCAAAAGCTAGCCAGACTTGTCGGCTTCGGATTATTCTCTTTGAGTTTGAGATATTTTGTGTTTTTAAAGCTGCTGTCACTGTTAGAGATCTTGAAAAACTCTTCCTTTGGTGAAGCTTATGGCAACGAAGGAGTTAGACGTCAGTCAAGCCATTCAAGATCTCCAGCACGTCCACTTTATCAATGTAATACATATAACTCGTTTGACGGCCATAGCCAAGGCCGGAGAGGTTACAGGGCAGAAGGATGGGATACTGAGAGACGGGCATCTGACATGCAATCTGAGCACAAGTTTGACCATCCTGCATTCCCAAATACATTAGAGCAGCTGGAAATAGAGTATGCAAGAGAGGCAACAGAACTTGCTAGAATGCGGGATAAGGAAGAAGATGAAGAAAATT
The DNA here is from genome assembly GCA_032355405.1 of Rubia balearica. Taxonomy (NCBI): domain Eukaryota; kingdom Viridiplantae; phylum Streptophyta; class Magnoliopsida; order Gentianales; family Rubiaceae; genus Rubia; species Rubia balearica. Next base: position 10,088,497 of record JAULKJ010000009.1, read on the forward strand.
ACAGGCACCGTGAGGTGAGATTGCTGGTTAGACTTGGTACTTACCTGTTTATCAGTTTCTCTACTCACTTAGAAATGTGATGGAAAAAGTTATTTCTTGTTTCGATATGTCAAATTCCTTTCACCTCATGTGACGTAGCAAGCTACTGTATTATTTTGTTTCATTTTTTTCATTGGTTTGGTTGTCTGGTGGGTAGTTAACTCTTTGAGATTTGTAATCTTGGAATGGAAGGCTGTGAGACAAATAAGAGAGAGTTACATGAAGAAGCTTGCAAATTTGAGGGAGTCTCAAGCAAAGCAGTGGGACGCGTTACTTGAGCAGAATGCCCAAAAGAGGCAACCGCAGGTGGTGCAGCAGCACATTCCAGGTTCCGGGTTCGTTGGTGGGTATAAACAATCTGGTTATCATCCGGAGTATGATAATCCAATGGGCAATCATCACTATTCTGAAAGCAATATGCCTATGGACTCTAGAGGCAGATATCCCAGTCCAATGGGGAACAGTTATAATTCTTCAAGGCCCCAGCGTGCTTACGATGAGTTCCAGCATCAGAGGCGAGATGACTATGGGAAAGCTTATAATCGATACTGAGTTGGTAGATTGGAGTTAAAGCGGTGAGTAGTTCTAACCTTCACCATTTAGATAGGCATTGTGGACAAGTATTCCTATTGTGTGTAGAAACAATGGTATAATTTTGATACCGTGGGCGGTGCTTGCTCTGGGATATGATGAGTCAGAACTTAGGAATGTCATGTACAGGCTTTGCATTTTTTTTCACATCGTACATATATTTAGGTCAATCGGGTTGGAATCAGATGTTGGTAGCAACCATATAGATGTTGGTAGGAATACAAGTTTAAGATGGTGTCGGGTAGAAGAATCTGGGCTTTTAGGGATTGTAGAATCCTTTTGTTTAAAGTACAACCACCTGAATTGTCACTTGGTGAAAAAATTTCAGGGTGCAATTGTTGATTGCGTGTTCTACTATATGGACAGGAGCCTCTGAATGTAGGTAAGTGCATTCATCGTGTTATAAAACATAGTATAGCCCGACATTCCTCTGTCAGAGATTATTCCTCTTTTCGGAACTGATGTTAATGTAATGAAGGATTCTGTTGGAGATTATACCTTGTTCAGTTTCGGACTACATGGTGCTTGTTTTAGCTTTGCAGTAGACATTTTGATCGTAGTAGCTTTGATTGCACATGCTTTTGTTATCTATTCGGTTCCGCTTGAGATCTTCTTATAATCTTATTCCATTCGAAATCACTTATCGACACTCTATGAAAAACATTCCCTTTTCTGATAGCATATTGCCTTTGATTTAGCGTTTGAGTGTGAATCATATATCGCCATCGCTTACAGTCCCATGATCCCAATATGTGTCCAATCTCGTGGGTCAATCCTATAGTTCTGGTATGTGTCCAATTTCACGGGTCGTCATGGTTTTCGTGTCAAGAGCATCGTCCGACATCTCTATATCATACTTGCGTTCACAGATTTCTCTCAAAAAGATGTCTAAAAAATATGGCATGTCATGCTAAATTTCCATAGTTGCCGCTTTGATGGAACCCGATATGAATATCTACTGTCATAAAATTATGTAAATTCACAGATACTATTGCGCAAAATAATGTTCGTATTGATTGAGGATAAAATTGGAGTGCATCTTGTTAAAATTTCACGATAGTCGTTTGATAGAACCCAATTTGAATATCTACTGTCAAAAGATCATGAAATGCCCAAGTGCTATTTCAAACCATCATGCAAAAGAATTTTGATATAGATTTTCTCACCCAAACTATGTGGGAAAAAAAAGTTAGGGTGTGTCACGCTAAAATTATGAAATTGTGACCTTGACAGAACTCAATTTGAACATAAAAAGTCGTGAAAATTCACAGATACCATCCTATACCACGCAAAGGCAAACTTGTAAACATATACTCTCTTATGTTCGATTGTATGAAGCGTTGCATACGATTTTGGGAGATATTAATTTGAAATTCTTTTCCACCTCATTTGATTATACACTTGTCACATTATGATTAGCTGTTCACTCCCACATGTCCACATACAATATTTTCCCACATACAAAAATTTCTGGAATATCAGTAAGGCAAACATTCTTATTTAAGTCATTTCTGTTTGGATTTTGGTAAGGTATGTATTCTTATCCAAATTATTTCTGAATATTTTTTTTATAAGATAGTAATTCTCTTGTGTCAGTCCATTTATAGCAGAACAACAATTTCATTTTGCAAAACTATTGATAATATGGAAAATCATGGTTGAATGCAAAACTACAAAATATGTTAATACGATTTTGAAAGAACTTGATAAGATGTCAAAATGTCATTTGTTATATTTTTGTTAGTTTAGTATTTTTAAGAGCTTAACACCAAACTCTTTTCCCCATTGGGGTTTTTTAATGAGGTAGTGTCCTCATATTTAGAATTATTTTGAAATATTGTAATTTAGGAGTTTTGATTTGAATTATATTTATTAAGATTAGATAAGGTAATATTCTTCAAGGTTACTTGAAGAAGAATACTAGTAGATTACCATTTATTTTGGAGTTCTAGTTAGATATGGTATTAGTTTCTTAAATCTGCCATAATTCTTTTCAGTTTCTATTTGTACTGGCTGAATTTTACCCTATAAATAAAGAGGTTTGGCCGAGATATAACACACATTATTATCAATAAAAAATTAATATTTTTGAGTTATTGCTTGCAAGCATTAATTTTCATTGTTGCTTAATCCCGTAGGTTAATTAAGTAACAATATCCTTTGTGAACTAATCATGCGGGCTAGTTAGTGAACAAAGAACAATATATTTGAGAGTTAATCCTGTGGTCTAGTTAAT
>JAULKJ010000009.1:10105603-10116898 GCA_032355405.1 Rubia balearica
GCTGCCCCCGTTGCCAATGTGTGAACCTTCATTTTTCAATGCAGTTTTTAGATTGTAATCTGACATACCATTCGGAAATGCCGTGGTTGGTGGTGGGGGAGGCAAGGCTGCTTCCTTTGCTGGGAGTTCAGAACCTTTCTCAACCCATGTATTGAGAGTCTCGTCGAAACGTAACTTATTCTCATCACCCAGTCTAGCCTGTAATTAAACAGAGGAAGTGGATAAGACCGCTGCAGAATGTGCAAAACTTATTTTGCTTACACTATTGAGAGGCCAAAAAAAAGAGAAACATACTTGTCGGCCTAACCGCGGTTTCAAGACATGCCCTACAGCTCTCTGAAAAAACTGGGAGCCAAAATAAAATGGACGCCAAGATTTACCCCCCTCTGATGACTCGCCTTGTGTGCTTGGGGAGCTTGCTTCCTTCGAAGCATCAACCTGTTCCTAAAGAATTCAGAGAAGACTTAGAACGTGATAATGTAGTACTATTCTCTCTAAGATATATACAGCACGAATGAACCCTACCTGTCTGGGGGTTCTACCAAAATCAGGCTCTGAAACACTTCTATTATGAATCGCTCTTCTATCGCCACCATCAGCTGCTGAAGGTACCAATGAAGACATTGCCATTGTTGACTGACTTGCTGATACTCTAGGTGCCGCTTGGTAATTTTCACCACTTTGCATATGGGAACCTGATGTTGAAGGAATCGGAGGCAGACCCCCGACAACACGATGAGCGGTCGTATCAATGAGGTTCCGCATTTTATCCAACAATTTTCCAGGAGCCAAGTTTGTGGAAAACCCTCCCTGAATTTGAGTTTCATTCAGGTACTGAGAAAGTGTCCTCGAAGAATAAAATCAAATGATAAAGACATACCTGTTGGTGATTTTTTATCCTTTCCTCGAGAGAGGATGCCACTTGCCTCAATGTTTCTACCTCAGGAGATCGACCATTTTTAAGCGCTTTTTGTACTGCTTGACAGTACCTGAGTCAAGATTATGTTCTTTTTAAGTAAAACATAAAGTAACAAGCAATAACTACAACTGAAAATCAAGCCTATCCTAGCTTACTTTAGAGCATCTGATGCCCTGCCAACTTCAACCAACATGTGTGCATAGACAAGCTTATATGGTTGAAAAGGAAGAAGGATGAACTGAGGGTTTCCAAGAACCCTGGAGTATTCATAGATCTCGGTTCTCTGTTCAGAGACAAATTTTAAAAGAATAAACACACTTCTTCTGCATAAAGGAATAAAGTAAAACCAGTTCATGATTAAACAACAAATTTTACTAGACAACTCATGCACCTGAATGGCCTCCGGACTAGCATAGGTTCGAGGAAATTTCCAGTGATCAGCACCAAGAAGACAAAGTCTTGCCGTATCCGAGTATGGCTCAAAGTTTGATTCTGCAACTAAATAGCATGTGTGTGCAGCAATAACCTGGTCCATAATTTGCAGATGATGATAAGCCACTCCACTTAAGAGATGTCTATAAAGGTTAATATCTTAATATACTTTGGAAGGGTAAAACTGGTCAAGCTTACATCACTGTTTTCCTTCCACAAGCAATCCCCGAGATGAATAAGCACGAGATGATCATCTTTTGTTCTGTTGGCAGTAATCACGGCCAAATTCTCCTTCCAGTCATCAAGCATTCCCTTTTACCAAATTAAAGGAACCAAAGAACTCAATAGACAAGACAGATGAAGGAAATCCAAATCAAAATGGCCTATAGCAGAAAACCTAAATATCATTGCTAGATTTAGAAAAACACAGTATGCTGATACAGCAGATTCATTTACATAATCAGAAAAAAAGCAAATGACTAAAATCTCGACCCAAAGAGGAAATAACTTCTCTTTCATGAATATCATACCTGTGTGGATTGTTGATTCATATTTACCCCACCCGGTATGCTGTTAACAGCTGTTGCATCTGTGTTAAAAACATCAGCTGGTTGACCAGCTATTAATAGGCACAATGTCCTCAAAGGTGAACCAGCCACTAAATGCTTAAGTGCCATTTGCTTGACAGTGTCAACATAAAACTGCAAAAGGCAAGGTTGCACATAGAAATGTGAATAATTTAAGAATGTATATACGAGGAAATCCACATAGAAAGTTAACAAACCTGATCTCCCAGCTGTGCAGCAAGAACAAGCGCAGGGCCCCACAACTGGCCATCCTGCGCATGTTGCAGAGCCTCTTTTTTCCTCCCAGAAACCAGAAGACTTTGAACCTCCGATGCAGTGGCCTGCGCAAATAAAAATTGATATACCCAATCATTTCAAAAAAGAACTTAGGACAACCTCAGAAGTTAACATATACATACCCGTAATTGTCCTTCAGAAGGTAAATTCAGCAGACAGTGGGAGTGGGCAATAGAACCATAGTCATTATATTGTGCACCGCTCGATTTGGATGATGCAAAAAGCTTTGCAATTGCTCCTTCTGCCTCATTCTCCTGCAGATTTCGAAAGAGCATATATTCATTGAACCAAAATAGGTAAAACTTAAATGATTACAAGTATGCTCGTGTCAAAGATCCCTACACTACAGCAGAACTAGGAGAATTACATCAGAAAGTACAAATGCATTTCATGGCCATAAAAACTCTCAACACTAGGCATTAAGCAGCTAATGCAAACTGAAAAGATTTACAAAAATATTTGCATATTTTAAAAAGTGCCATGATTTTAACAATTATGCGACTATTAATGCATCGAGTTACTCATAATAATGGTAAAAAAACTATATTTACTACACAAATCTACCTCAATAGCTTTCTTCAACTATCTCAAATATTTTGGTGCAGTGCTCATACAATTTGTCCATCACATATACAAGGGAACATGGGATTATTAAGAGCACAATTACTAAATTGACATAGATGTTCATCAAGTCAATTCTACTCCTATTTGAGAATCTATATTCTACACTTTTCTCTAAGTCTCATAAACTAAAACCTATTTGCAGTTGCTGAGAGTGGCTTATCCTTAGAGCATTGAACCACACAGCAAAGCTTCAAACACATTCCATTGCTTATTTCAATCGACATGCTTCAGAATATGATGATTTTTTCACAATGGTTCTAGCTCAAATAAGACAGTTTACTTTAGAGATGATGTCAAACAACTAAATAACTTACCTTCATAAGTGTATCGGCACACAAAGGGGAACGCAGTTTACCCTGATACAGTACTGATATCTTCAACAGAGACAGAAGCAGCTTTAAGACATCTTCTCTCCGATAGTCCACATTAGGAGAGCCAGCGTTGGAAATCTTCTCATCAATCCATTTGATCAAACCAGCACTTCCACCCGAAAGTGGACCAGGAAAAGATTTCCGGCAAAGATCACAGAGATAATCAGAAGTATCAACATTCTTTGCAACCACTTCCATGAAGTTAAGAACTGATATTGATGTTCCAATAGAATTCTTCACAGAGCATAAGAGAAAAACAATAAATATTGACAAAATAACAAAGTTTCATAGAAATTGGAAAAGCAAATTTGCTGTACCAAACCTGGCTCTCAAAGGATGAAGCTTCAGCAGGGTTACTTCCTTTTGCTACTATAATTTTCCCCCCAAAACCAAAAGAAACCAATGCACATGGAGGGCGGCCAGCAGATGATCTTGCAGGCTGGGGAGCATGAGAGAACTGCTGGGCACTGTGGAACTGGTGCTGAGAAAATTCGACAGGATTCTGGAAAGTAGGCTGATTGGATTGATGAGTAAAGGTTCCCGGGTTCACGAAAGTTTGTGATCCACTAATTGTGGAAAATTGATTCTGATCTTGGCTAGCTTTCTCATAATAAGAAACAGGACCCCTGTAATCACTAGAAAACTGTTGCTGGTTATGATTGCTTCCATCAAAGTTTTGCACGTAGTGATTCTCCATTTGTTGGGATTGCCTGTAACCTGAGCTAGATCTTGTGTTGACTGCAGCTTCCGGTTGCCACATAGTTGAACTCTGCTGAGTGTATTGATTAAAAGATGCAGATGTGCTGTAATTTTGGGCTTCAGCACCAAGCCCATGTGAACTGTAATTATTTTCAACCTGTCCATGCATATCTGACATTTGGCCACTATCAGAGAAAGCATCTACTGAACTGACATCATCCTGCCTGATTTGGTTTTGAACTTCAGCAGCTGGTTGCAATGAGGCCCTGTAAGCCTTCAATTCAAGCCATTGTTGTGCATTTGAGTCATAAATATAATCAGGATATTGAGGATCAAACACCATATGAGGTGGGTATTCACTATTATTCATTGAAGCTGGATTCCAAACATTTGTACTATCGCCTGCATCGCTCACTTGGGACACGTGATTCCAATTTGATTCACCACCAGATGCACCACCCACGTGTGATGCTTGATCCCAGTTAGTTACACGCCCAGTGGTGCCACTAGCAGCCATTGTTCCAGAAACAGACTGGACCCTATTCTGAAGGTAGGAAACATCAGACTGACCATCAGAAGCAGCCCAGTCAGATAAATTAGAATTGGCAACCCCCTGAACACTTTCACCTGTATTATAACCATCAACCTGATACCATTCGCCAGTAGTTCGATCAATCTTCCAACCAGGATAAAGACTCTCACAGTATTCTATGCTATTCGGATCAGTACTCCGCTGAGCATCTGTACCATACGTATAACCCTGTTGATAATTATCATAACTCGAGGCTTGTGCATCCTGCACTTCATTTGCAGAAACAGACGTTGTTGCCTCATAACCAAAGCTATTCACAGCGTTGCCACTTACTCCAGCAGAAACAGTGGTTGCTGCCGGATCATAACCAAAGCTATTCACCGTGTTGCCACTTACTCCAGCAGGAACAGCGGTTGTCGCCGGATCATAACCAAAGCTATTCACCACGTTGCCAATTACTCCAGCAGCAACAGCGGTTGTTGCCGGATCATAACCAAAGATATTCACCACGTTGCCACTTACTCCAGCAGAAACAGCGGTTGTTGCCGGATCATAACCAAAGCTATTCACCACGTTGCCACTTACTCCAGCAGAAACAGCTGTTGTTGCCCCATAACCAAAACTATTAGCTGGATCGTCACTTACTTCACTATCATTCTGGTCCAACTCAGAGAAAAAGTCTGAATAGGACCCAAACCCGGTATTTTCATTTGGTTGTTCTCGGGTAGCACTAAAGGCACTCCACTGCAGCTCTTTAATACGCGCAGCTCCACTCTCACTCAAGGTGCTATTAGACGCCTCAGAGCCAGTATTCTCTTTACTCTCCCCGCCACCATTACCAAAATCAAACGAGTTCACTGACTCTAACGCTGCAGGCACTTTATTCCCCTCACCAGAACTAGCAAAAGTAACTGAGTTCTCCGAATCTAACGCACCAAAATCAAACGAAATCGATGGCTCCAACACACCATTACATACTGGCTGCACAGCACCATTATCCACCACATCGGCAAACCCTCCTCCTCCAGCATCACCACCACTATTAACAACTTCCTTCACCTCCCCATTAGCCTCACTCTGGACCTTCATATCATGCAACTCCCCATCGTCACGCTCATTGAGGCTCAAACTCGAAAAAGCCCTAACCTCATCAGATTCACCCTCGTCAGTAAAAACATACCCCGAAGACGCCACTGATGACGTAGTCGGTGCACCACCGACCTTAACATTCACGTCATCATCATCGTCATCCATCAACTTATCAAAGAAATCCTCATCCGTCTGATCCTCCACTTGAAATGGAGGATTCGAAGCCATTAATCAAAAATCACAACAATTCAAATCAAAACCCTAACAATCCGAGCTAGCAAGGAAGACAGCCAGATCCAATCAAAAATTCAACGACACAACAGGAGCCCTAGGAGGCCTAACCCCGATCAAATCGAATTAAAAACACAATTAAGATCCCAAAATCGAACAAAAACGCAACAAATTCACAAAATCGCTGCTCCAAATTCCAATTCTTCCAAATGAATGCTAAATCACTGACTTACAGATCGAGCTGGAGAACCGATTGCCGCGCCGTCCATTACATTCAAGTTTCCCGGAGAAAATCGAATCGGAACGGAAGACACGCAGTGGGTGGTGTTGTGTGAGGGAAAAAAGGAAGGAAATAGAAGAAGAAGAAGAAGAGACAAATCCTCGATATCAAACGCCAGCAAACGGACTTACAAAAGACAATGTGTTTTATTCTTTAATTTCTTTGCTAATTACTAAAAATGTTAACTGCGCGAAAGACAATCTTTCCATAAGTTATGAAAAAATCAATATTTAAATCATAAATTAGAAAAAATCAAATAAATTTTTTGTGTTGCACGGGTTACAAACTTATAAATACTACATGTTGCATAATAAATTTTTAATATTGCAGGTAAAACCTTGTTAAGAAAATAGAAACTTTTTCCATGTAGGAAAAGTTATAAATGATAGTTACCTTATAGAATTATATTTCCTTAAAGAATTAGTTATAGATGGTAATTTTCTTATATAATTATAATTAAACTCGTCTTTATATGAGACTATGGAAATACGGTATTTCCCAAAATGTTGCCTTTTTGATAATCTAATTTTTTGTTTGGAATTTGATTTGGAATTTTTTAAATCATGATATATTTACTCTTTTTTTAAAATCTTATGGAAATATGGTAATGTTTTATTGACGTAATTTTGATGGTTATATGTGGTAATTTAATTTAGCGTGACGAAAAATAAAGAGAGGAAAAAACTAAAAGAAAGAGGAAAAACTCACAAAAATAACAATAAAAAATTTGTGACATCCACGGAGAGAGTAAGATTGTGTGAAACTCGTGTTACGGTCGATTATACTAAGAGCAAGTCAACAGATACTCCAAAAAAAATTTAAATTGAGATTTAAATTTCATTATTTCCATAATATTTTTGATCATCTCCAAGAGTTGCTCTATTTTGCATATCTTGCATTTATTAACACCAATATTAATAATATTTTTTTTATTTTCTATCTTTTTTTCCCCAAACAATACCTTATTAATGGTGGTTCATTACTCTTTTTACCTTATTAACTTGGTTTTGGCATTTAATTAATGTGATTGACATTTAATTTTCAATCTTCCAAATTTGATTTCTCTCTCTACAGATACGAAAGATGAATTTCTCTCACTACCCCGAGTCTCTATTTCGAAGAGTCATTTGAAGTAACTGTTGAAACTAAAAAATTAGTAAAATCTCCATTTTTATACAAATTCTACAATATAGGGTCACATAACAGGTAAATGTAATAATTCCGTTCACCGCAGTGTATAGGCTATAAGCAACTATAATGTGCAAGTATAAACTTTGAATATAAAGTGTTATCAACGTAAACTGTTACGTGCGAGAAGTATTTAGCGATATGTATTTTTACACAATTTACTGCCATTGGCAGTCAGCGGGTTTATGCAAAATGTCATTTAAGAGCATGGTGATAATTTATTATTTATAAACTTATTTTACATATTTAATTATTATTATTTTCATTAATATTCATATTATTTATTTTTAATTATTTAACATATTCACTAATATTAAAAATATATTTACTAATTCATTTCAAATATCTTTTTACTATTATTCATTTTGAGCATTTATATAAGAGAAGAATAAATATAAACTATATTAGTTGACTTATTAGATATAAGAAATTTTAATTATATTAAAAATGTATAAGTTACAATATTTTATAAATATCAAATAAATATATTAGAGTATCTGCATCGAATATAATTGGATGATTCTAATTTTGTATGATATTCAGTTCTATATGATAAAGTGGATGTATACTATAAGTTTGTGAGCCCGTCTCTTGAAATACGGTCTTTCTATAAGTCATGGAAAGACCAATGTTTAAAGTGCAAATTAGAAGAAATGAAGATAAAATTTTGAATTGCGTTAATCGGGTTATAAACTTTATAATTGCTACATGTTGCAATATATAATTACTCAATCTAATTGTCGATAGGAGATCATTAGTTTGATGAGTGAATATGGAGAATTTATAAAATTTTAAAATTTTACCACACTAGATTTATGTAATTTACTAATACTAAAATACATTTTTGGTACAAACTAATACTAATATACATTAATAATTTATATTATAAATAAGTATATAAAAAATTATAATTTTTAAATATTTTTAACTTTGTATAAATATTTGAATCGACAAACCATCCACCCCACATAAAAATATTCATGAGAAAAATAAATAAATATGTTGGATGTTATTCAAATGTTAGGTAAAAATATTTAGGCAAAGTTTTGGAAAAAATCGCCTTTCCATAACCTTATGGAAACACGGAGTTTAATTAGAATAATAAAACCTAAAAGGTCTTAGTTTCCATTATTAAAATTTTAGTGGTTATAAAATTATAATCCAATTAATGCAAATCAAAATTTCATTTTGATTTATTTTATTTTGGAATTAAAACTTCGGTCTTTCCATCCTTTAAGAGACGAGCAATTGAAAGCTAAGAAAATATCCATTTACGATAAATAACACAAGGCTGTTACACTGATTGTTTGTCCAACAACCAAAAATAATAAGGTCATATTAATTGTGTGCAATATTTCCTTTTTAATAATTAGTCCAGTTTTCGAACCCCATAAATCTGGCTATAATATGCTTTAATTGATTGTATATAATAACCATACTCTTTACGGGCATACCTATATCATTTAATCAAGTGTATTGTGCTATTGTTTTCAACTTAATTCTACTTCAATTTAGTTTGGCTAATTTTAATTTAATATATTATTTTTAAATTAAATTAAATTTTATTCAATTAAATTCAATCACGAAGAATTTAATTGACAATTGACTTTCAAATTTGCTGAAAAGCCTTTTCCATCACCAGCTAATGAAATTGGGATTTATGGTTGACTTTGGTGTTTTAATATAAATAATTATAAATTATATTAAATCAGCTTAATAACTTTCATTTATCAAATGCGATTTACAACATTAAATATCCACTGACCAACGATAAATTGCTAAACTGATTTCTTTTTATTTCATAATCCGTTTGTAGATGATATGATCTTTTATTTATTTCTTTATGATTCAAAAATGAATCTCAGAAAAGTGGCCAATTTTTTTATTTATTATAATTATTTTTAAAAAATTGAATAATTGTTAGAGGGAATTATTTAACAACTAATAGGAATAATAGGATGATATTATATTAATTTTTATTGATTGAATGATTTACCTATGGTAAAGTTTGGGAAACGGTCTTTCCATAAGCTTATGGAAAGACAGAGTTTAATTAAAATAATAAATGGTAAAAGATTTTAATTATAATACTCCCTTCGTCCCAAACTAAATTACATAGAATCTTTTTTACTGTTTTCGAGAAACGTGTTTGACCGTTAATATGTCTAACTACACATAATAACAACAATAAAAGTTGATATTTAGAAACTACTTATTATGGCGAATCTAATAATATCACATACGATGATATTATTGTTGATGTATCAATTCAAATATGTGGTCAAAGTTTAGTCGTGTTGACTGTCATATAGTAAGTGTGCAATTTAGTTTGGAATAGAGGGAGTATTAAAATTTTACTATGCAACATGTTGTAGTTATAAAGTTTATAACCCAATTTATGTAATCTGAAAATTTTATCTTCATTTCTTCTAATTTACACTTTAAACTTTAATTTTTTCATGACTTTGGAAATAACGTATTTCAAGAGACAGACTCATTTACAAAGTTGGCTCCTAAAAAATAATTAAACAATTTATAGTGGTAGAGAGTATCATTTAAAGGATTTAGCAGAATAGAATAATTTTCGAGAATAAAATATTGGTTGGTCAATAATGATGTGCTTCACTGCAAAGTCAACCTAAACAATGGGTCCTTCATTTGAACAAAGTCTTCGAACTTGCCAAAACATACAATCCCTCTTTGAAATTTGTTCTCTATACTCGCTGCTGCTCAATGTTAGCCATGCGTCACAAGGCTGAGTTTGGTGGATGGGATTATAAGTGAGATTCAATTATTTTTAGAGATAGAAAAAAAAACAGATGTTTTTATAAGGTAAAAAAATTGTGATTTAAAATAAGTTATTGTTTGTGTCTACCGACATCTAAACTACTCAGGGATCGCCTGTTAGGGACTTTCATGAAAGGGAAATAGAATCGACAGTCATTTTCCTTCATTATTACTAGATTGAGTAATTTTAAATTATCTTTTTCACTTTTCGTGATTAATTTCTCTCAAAATTCACTATCACCATTCTCGACACCTCATTGATATTTGGATCACCACGTTCAATTCCACAAATTATTTTTCTCTTCTATCAATAAACATTAAACAATGAAGTGGCATCATCGACACCAACAACCGTGGGCGATGACCACTGGTGATGACCACCACCACCTTAACCGCCGATTTCAACCACTACAATCAGTTGTCAATGTTGATGCCAACCGCTACCAGCGACCGCCGATGATGACCACCGCTGCAATCACCAATGTCGACCATCATCACCATGAATGATCACCACCATTCTGAATGTTGATGCTAACCACCACCACCGGACATCGATGATAACCATCACCACTGCAACCGCAACTGCCAATATTGACCACCACCATCCTGAATGTCAATGTTGATCACAATCACTGACCGCCGACAATGTCCACCTCTCCATCCGACGATGATAACCACCACCACCGATCGTTGACGATTCTGACCACCGATAACCACAATCACCATCACCACCACTGATTAACGGTCGCCGAAGGCACCGGTTGTCATTGTCTCTCTCAACCAAGCTAGACAAATACATTAAGAATGAAAGATAACTTGAATGTGTTTCATGATTTAAATCAAATAGGGAGGAAAATCACATATGTATTGTTGATTCTTTTTCTTTTTCCTAGTATGAACCAAAAGACCCATAAACTTAAAAGAAAAACAACTTAAAATTCTTATCAAATACATCTAAATATGACAAGATCACTTAAACTTATAAATTAATTGGCATAAACACATACAATTGGACAACTGTGCCATTACTCTATTTTTTTTAAAAAATCATGTATTTGTCTAACTAGTATAATACAATTAAGTTCAGTTAATTTAAATTTAATGATGTACTCTTATAACTTAATATAGAACTATTACTGTTATTTCTCATCGTTTTAGTACGGTTCAGTTCAATTCTAATCAAGCGAGAATGACATAACCTTTAACATTTGTAAAATCAAGAATGTACGAGCCATTGATCAATCATGTTAATTAGAGATATGTAACATTTTTGCATTTAC
>JAULKJ010000009.1:10127391-10148037 GCA_032355405.1 Rubia balearica
CCGGTGACAAAGAACGTGAAAAATTGCTAGGGCAAGAAAAAGCTAAAAAACGATTAGCAGAGTTACAACTCTGTGATATTTGTTATTTAGAAAAATTTAACTGTGATTATGAAGTAAATCTTTACAAATTGGAACAAACTGATTTTCCAGAAATGATACTTCAGTATCTAAGAAAAATTCCTTTGGTAGGAGAAAAAGCTTTAGAAAAATTCAAAACTGAAACGACAGGTAATAGAACTACTAGTTACAGTTTAGGATATGCTATGAGAATAGTAAAAGAAGAACTGACAAAGTTCTGTGAATTAATAAGAACACAGAAAAAACTTAAAAAGTTTAATAAAAAATGTTGTTCTATATCAGGAGAAAAACCTGTAGAATACGGTTGCAAAACCGAATATAGAAAAAAGAAAAAATCATTTTTTAAGAAACGTTCTAACAAATATAAATTTGTTAAAAAGAAAAAGAAATTTCAACCAGGAAAATTCTTTAAAAAATCTGATAAAAAATCAGAAAAACAAAAATTCTGTCCAAAAGGAAAGAAAAATTGTAGGTGTTGGATATGCAACATAGAAGGACATTATGCAAATGAGTGTCCCAACAGGCAAGATTCTAATAAAATAAAAATATTAGAATTAGCCTATCAAATGGGATATGAACCCATAGAGGAAAAATATGATGAAACAGAAAATGTTTACATCATAAAAATAGAAGAACCAGGATCAGATCCTAGTTCTAGTGAAGAATTAAAATCAGATAGCTCTGATTCAAATTAAAAACCTTTTAAGAAACTAGAAAGTCAGCAACAGGCTTTCTAAATGGACTGTAGCCCCTGTTGCATCCAAGAAGGTGCACTGTAGCACCAAAAGGAGAAAATGCTCTTAAATCACTCAATTCATCAAAATGTACTGTAATAATATACTATCTCTTTCTTCGTACGTATAATCTTCTGTATTTCTATACTCTATACTTCAGAATAAAAATGTGCATAATTATTATTATAATCAACTTTTCATGGAGTTGAAGCAATCCCCATTTGCAACCACCGAGAAGACTCAGCTTCACTCAGCTTCGCCATCTTCTTCCTCCTACATTCATCGCCGCCATCTTTCTCTGACTCACGCGCCACCTCCGGGCGGTGGTGCTGGTGGTGCATTACCTTCTCTTCATTCACATTCCCGCTCCCGCTTCCCCAGAGCCGCAAGAACAAGTTAACATCATGGGCGGTTGCGTTCTGGTTCAGAAATGGCGGGAAGTTCAGATCCAGGGCCGCCGTTGACGGCTGCGGAGGAGGCGGCGTTGGAGGAGGAGGGTGGTTGTTGTAGGCAAAGGTGAAATCTTGGAGGTTTTGTATGATGGTATTGTCGGAAGGAAGATTTGTTGTCAGCCAGTGGCATCTTTTGTGGCCTCCTAACGCTTGTCCGGACGAGAAAACTCTGTGACATATCGAACACTGATGGGATTTGGAAGAGTTTTCTGATTGGCTCTTGGGGTATTCTCCGGGGAGTTCCTCCGCCATGGTGGTGGTGGCGGCGACGGTTGGATCATCGCGGTGGTGGTGGTCGGTGGATTTGGAAGCATGACATCCTTTCACTTTCTTGTGACTTGCTCTATGCCCTCCTAGGGCTTGATGGGAGTTGAACACTTTCTTGCATGCTTTGCATTGGAACAAATTGTTGCCTTTGATCTCCTCATGATTGTTAGGGTTCATGTCGTTAACCTTGTTTTCCTCGTGGTGATGGGGATGATGGTCGCGGGAGAGAGTGTATGATCTGTTCGACAGCATCACGAGGCACTTCGCGAGATCTTCCTCTTCACTACTGCAGTGCCAGTGAGGATGATCTTGTTGACTGCCTCCCTCCCCGACTTCAGATTTAGACGATGAATAGTTATTCTGACGATGGGCCCCACGAACACAACAATCTTGATCGCGATCATGATCGTGATCACGGTCGCTGATTGTCGCGAATCGACTGGCACTGGTTCTTAGAAAGTAGGAATGTTTTGTATTCTGATCGTGATTCCTTCTCACGTTGTGAATGATCACGAATTCCTCCTCATCACCACCACCACAATTACGATTGGTACTCCATCGTGCATGGCTAATCGACCCATGGCTTCTCATATGGCCCCCGAGAGCCCCTGCACACCCGAACCCTCTCTTGCAAACCCTACAAAAGTGCTTAAAGATTGGTTCTTGATGCTCACCATCCTCCACCCCCATTTGATAGATCAAGAAAGTGTAGTTTGTGTGTGTGTTTTTGTGTCTTCGAACGCGTTTTAAGTGAAAAGAAATGTGTCTACAAATAGCTAGCTAGTAAATAGTTCACATAAAAATGTCACAAAAATGATGGCATATTTAGAGGGAAAAAGTACACAAGGACTAGACAGAAAGTGAATTTTTGTGGTGTGTATTTTATTAGCCATGCATGCATGAAGGGAGAAAAGAAAAAACAATATTATTTGCCACACAATTACTATGTTGTCATAATTAGTAGTAGTTAATTTGGTTTAGTGTGTGTTTTGTTTTAGTGGTGGAGAGATGGTTTCGGTCAACGTTCAATCTGTGTCATGTTTGTTGGATTGATGTTCGGAAATCAAAATTTTAGGTTGAACAGTTTAATTTGTTTTTTTTCTTTTTGAAAAAAACCTTGTTATATGTATAGCTTTAATAACTTGTTACTCCTTCCAGGGGAACTTGGACTGAATTTCTTTCATGTTCTTCAAAATACATATTTAACAGTAAATATATGTAAGTACGAAAACTGTCGAAAAAAATTCATATTTAGAAACTATGTGTGTCGACAAATCTAACAATATTACATGGAGTATTATCTTTATGCGCTTAATCTAACAAGGAGTATTTATTGTAGTTATGAAGTGAGTTGAGTTGCACGTCCAATCATGCTGCTGTGGACGAGTGTCTCGAAGGGAAATTTAGGTTGAAAATGTTAATATAATCATGAAATGGTAAAAAAAAAATTGCCCTCATGAGATGAATTCCCATTTTATACCATTTAAGCTTATAAGGCAGGGGTATTTTTTTTATTTCAAGGTTATATTGACACTTTCTATCTAAACCTAGGGGTTAGAGGGGAATAAATTCCTTTATTTTTTCACGATCTTCAATGAACACGTTTGGCCATAAATATCTAGAGTTACCTATAATAATGCCGCATAAAAATTTGATATTTAGAAAATAAATGTTATAATAAATCTGACAATATCTCACATGATATCTTTATTATATACACTCACTCCATCTCGAAATAATTGGCACATATGCTTGTGACTCGATATTTTATACAAATTGATGTTAGTGATGTGGGAGAGAATAATTGTGAAAAAATAGAGATATTTTGGGAAAACGGTTGGCGCTGTCAAAAAATTGTTGAAGTTAAAGAGAATATTATAGGAATTTTACACCATATACTTTACCATTTTAAATAAGATTTAAAATGTGTCATTTTATGTGGGATGGATGAAAATTGAAAGTGAACCAATTATTCCGGAACAGAGGGAGTATATTATTTTAAATTTAGGGTCAAAGTTTACAAAGTATAAATAAGCAATTTAGAGTGGCACGGCAGGAGTATTTAAATAGCTGAAGTTTTAGATTTTACTCGGTTCAATAGATTCAAGCGGTGTTGTTTCCTATTATAATCCTATAAGTAAATTAGAATGTTTGTATATAATCAGATTGATTTTTCATGATCTTCAAAACTGATGTTTAAGTCTCCACCTAGATCACTATATTCAATTTTTTTTTAAAAACCTTCATTGTAGGTATTTATTTAGTCCAAATTTAAAAGGATCAATCAGGCAAATTATACCATACCCGGGATCCGTACCGCATTGTATTCCCACTAGTACAATTTGTTTACGGGTAACCCATAATCTTATATATTGAGTTATATGACTGTCAACCACCAGTGTGGGACTCTTAACTCTAAAACTCCCCCTCACGTGCATCGGTATGAATCATCGCGCAAACGTGAACAGAAAGGGATAGTAGGCCACCCATAATCTTATATATTGAGTTATATGACTGTCAACCACCAATGTGGGACTTTTAACTCTAAAACTCCCCCTCACGTGCATCGGTATGAATCATCGCGCAAACATGAACAAAAAGGATTAGCGGGCCAACCTTGGACTCTGATACCATATTAGAATCATGAGCTGCTATCATAAAATCAATTGGTACTATATAGGGGTAACTCATAATCTTATATATTGAGTTATATGACTGTCAACCCCCAATGTGGGACTCTTAACTCTAAGATTTTCCATAAAAAATGGGATATGCATTAACTATATATTTTAAATTTGAATTATATAAAATTAGTCCCGAGTATACCTTCACATCATACTCCAGGGACAAGGTGCATGCATTGGACCACTTAACACATAAGTATATACACTCCAAATAAAGTTTCATAGCAAAGCACAATCCATTAAAAGTTGTACTACAAAATTGTTGTTGTACAGTCTAAAATGAAATGCTTTGCCTTCATATCACCCCTACAACTCTTTCACAGATGATCACTATCCCCTTATGGAGCTGCAAAAAATTTAAAAACCGTCACTAATTTGATTTCAAAAGTAATTCTTAGTATTTATTAGTAGCTTTTGATTTAATTTATAAATATATTATAAATAAAAACATGAGGATTTTAAGTTGTTGATGACCAGTATTGTTCCAATTTTATTGGATATGCTCGAAGGAACGTTGATGACCAGTATATTATGATCAAGGAGATGGATGCTTGGGCCTTGCCTATGATACAAGATTAGCTGAAGAAACATTACATCCAAGAGTCAAGATAAGAGAGGCTTCTCCACATCGTACTCACTTTCAGATGAAATTATATTGCTCGAGGAAAATTTTTCCTTTTCTTTCGCCCATAATACAGTGTAGAGACCAGCAAACATGATGGACATGCCCACAATACTGTCAAAACAAACCACACAAATATTAGGTTATTAACCGCTCTGACATGAGATCTTCTGTAACACTTTAAACGACAACAATTATATTTTGGTCCCTTTTGTGTGGGTCAACCTCAAATTCACCGATGACCATTCATAAAGAGTATTACATTAAAGTGTTACTTCTCCGATTCCGGATAAAACTGAATATTGACTTATTTTAAAAATCATGGAAAGTTGAAATTTTAGAAGGATTTTTCATCACTTAGCGGAAAGATATGTTGATCCATATCTCTTATCTCGTGACTTGTATTAAACCCCTCCTTGTGGAGGAACAAAATCAAGATTGAACCGACGAATTTATCAATTATGAGTTAGATGCTTTAATCATATATGTTGCGATAAATTTGACATTATTCCATATTAAAATATATTTTTATGTCAATTGAATATGAGGATGACTAAACAAATAGTGATTTGTGCATTTTCAATTAGGACAGGGAGAGTAATAGAATTTATAGAATAGTTTGATTCATGGTACCTTCCACTTGTGAAGGATTTTCCCAATGTGATAACTGAGAGAATTAGGGCAACAACAGTCCCAATGGGATTGAAAATGGACACCATAACAGGCCCTCTTTTCTTCATTGCCCAACTGTTGAAGCTAACACATATTCCACTAATGGTGCCTGCCTGATGAAAAATGAATGGTTTAGTTCCCGTTCTTTTCAACCCAACTGCACTTCAGTTCTGTTGAGTTCACATTTAGGACAAATGATTTACCAAAATTTTTTAAAAAAAAACCTACCACAAGAGAATACCATATCATGTTCTTGAAGCTCAACAAAGGCCATGCAGTGTCAATCCTACCATTCTGAATCAACTGCACCAATCCTGTCAAGATCATTCCAATCAAAGATGTGATAGCCGTCAATGACATTGGAGCCGGAAACTCGCTCAATATCGCCGCCTGCAAAAAAACATCATCCAACCCTAAAAATTGCGATGCACGCGAATGCGATACATGATATACCAATCCTCGAACAAACCTGCAAGATGATCGTGCTTGATAAGAGCAGAACAGCCACCATGAGGTACATGCACCCGATGATCTTTTGCTGATCAAACATATGATGGCTTTCTTGAGGCATTTCTGTTACATGAGCCTCTCTTTCTGCTCTTGGATCCATACTGGTACTTTGCACAAGGCTCATTACAACAGCTCCGGCAACACATAAAAGCGTTCCAACAATCTTTGCGCGGCTGTAGATGCATCCTATCTCAACTTTCTCCAACCTGCAATTGCAATTGAATGATATATTGAGCTTCTTGATCAATTCCATTAGGGCTCTGCATTGTCATGCAATTGGCTCTGATACCAACTGATGTAGTGCTGAAGCTATCACAAACAAGAATCTCGAAAAATTATAACATGCATTCGTGATAGCTTCCGCGCTACATCAAAATGATCTATGGAGGAAAAAAAGTTTAGATTAGCATACATATATACCTGAAGATCCAAGCAATGAAAAATATGAATGCTGGAGCTAGGTTTGGCATGGCTGTCCCCATTGCTGGTGAAGTGAGCTTTATTCCCTTGAGGAGCAAAGGTTGGCACAATGTCACCCTGTGTAATAGAAGAAATGAAAAGTTTATGTCTGACTATTAAATACTCCAAACCCTTTTGTTTTACGCCGACTGTGACAGATAGCGTAAAACATTTGTATGATCAATATTTTTAATCGCGTTTATCTCATATAAGGGTCGGCTATATGGATCACATTTTGCCGGCATTTGCAACCTAATGTAACCGTCACAACCTTACAAGAAACTTGATTCTTCTTCTTCTTACCCTCCAAAAGAAACCAAAACCAGCTTCATCCATAGCTTCCAAGAAAAAGTCCTAGGCCACAACTCCCTTGAACCACAAACAACAATTCATCAAAACATAAAAAAATATTTCATCACATTGCTCGATTTCGCGAACCAAAAAGAAGGAAAACCAACCTCTCGAAAATAACCGTGAAAGGAGACAACATCACAAAAGTGGCCAATGCATTCAAGATGACAAGAGATCCAGTTGTAAACCCTAATGACATGAGATAGCTAAGAAGCACAGAATTGCCTGCATATATGAATTGCAGCCCTACTAGGCCTGCTATAATCACAATATCTTCAATGTATTCTCTCCTTCGCGATCTCGCGTTCATCATTTCCTTGTTTTTCAACAGGCTCTCAAACTGGTCTAAACTCCCCTTTTTTGCACTCTTTAATCTGCTACTATGAACAAATGCATGGGAAAATCCCTCTTTTTCTTTCTGTTTCATCTAAGAAAATCAATTCGTTTAGCCTCTCAGATATTCAAGAAAAAGAAAATGATCCCTCCTCTTGGAACTGCAATTCATGAATTTCTTTATTTTTTTTGTTGTTGTTTTACATGGCTTAGGACATGGATTCCGATGTGGATTTTTTCATGATAATAGGACAGATTGGGGATTTGGCAAAGGGAATGGTGCAATTTTGGTTTGGAAATGGAGGGTAAATCTTCAGGGTTTTTTGTTTCATCACTTGAATGGTTATGCTTGTGTTTTTCTTATGCTCTGTTCGGGTTTCCATCCATTTGTTTTATTGGACATTTTTGCTTCTTATTATTCACACAATGAATGACCAACATGTAAAATGAAATAAGATGAAAAGCACATGCTGATAATGTAATAATAATATTTAGGGAAAAGTGCAAAAATAATCCTATTAAATTGAGAAAGTGCAGATATAATCTTGTAAATATGAAAGTGCGAAACTAAGCCGATGATTTTGTAAAATTGTGCAATTATACCCAATTTGTTCAATTCCGGCATTGACTCGAAAGATCAGCCATTGACCAAGCCTGAAAATACATAAATGCCCCTAAATATAAACCTCAAAATTTATAGACTATTTTACCCTCAGTTTATCTTCTTCTTTGGTTTCTTCTCCTCCGCCGCTCGGCCACCCCATCGTTGCCGCCACCGACCACCCCATCTCTGCCGCCGTCAACCATCACCTCAACACCCCATCACTACTGCCACCCCATCTCCACCACCACCCGCCACCGCCCTACCACCATCGGCCAGCCACTATCCCGTCTCCACCACCCTGTCCACCACTGCGTCCACCGCGTCCACCAAGATCCGTCGTCGTCCACCAAGCTACGTCGTCATCCACCCCCATCCAAGAACAGTGTGCCACCACTTTCAACGGACAAGAACAATACTCCGTCGAGTGGTCGATGGAGCTCAGCCGCAAATTATATTGTCACCGCCACCGCAGACCCATCTTCTCAGCCTCCAATCTCCACTCTGCAACTGACCTATCTCCTCAGCCTCCAATCTCCTTTCTAGCGTTGACCCATCTCAGTTCCACCACTGTCACCCAAAACTAGTTCCTCTCCCCCTCTACTAAAACCCTAGTTCCGCTAGATCCGCCTCTAGAAACTCGAATTTCTTACCCCTCTAATTCGTGCCCCTCATATTTCGTGCCCCCTCTAATTCTTGCCCCTCTGATTTCTCCGCTCCACCACCAGTGACGAATTTATGGAGGAAAGGAGAGAAATTTTGGGAGAAGAGGAGAGAAAATGGAAAAAAGAAAGAAAGTAAAATGGAAAAGAAAATATTATTTTGTTTAAAAATATGGAGGTTATTATTGTCTTTCACTACTTATTAATTTTTTATTTTTTAATAGAAGGGTAAAATGGTCATTTTACCAAATTCCGACCAATTTTACCGTTGACATAACCAATCAACAAACTCCGGGGCTATTTTTGCACATTTAAATTTTACAAGTCATTTCTACACTTTCGATCAAAACATATAGCTAAAAAAACACTTAGCTTTCATATTTATTTTCAGCACATAAAAATGCAATAGCAAATAGGCAACATGCGGGTTCATTTCTTATACAACTGTCCCAATTTTATTTGCATTTTTTTAACACTATTAATTATTAAAATTTGACCGCATATTTAAAATATATATAAATGCTAATATTATCGTATGTGATATTATGAATTCGATGTAAAAGATATTATTTTAAATATTAATTTTTTATTTATCTTTATTATACTTGTACAAACATATTATGGGTCAAACAATTTTGTTCAATAATTTGTCAATGATTGATGTGCCAATACCTAAGGCCAAGTGCAATGGTAGAGTCCCCTTTGGGACTCTTACCAATTTTAAATATTATTTTTTCAATCTTTCTCTTCCGTTTACCCTTAAGAGACCACCTAAGAGTCACCATTTTTTCTCCCACAGTGGTAAGAGACCACTCAACGCTATTCATGGACCCCATTTGATTTTTTCTAGCCTACTCATTAATTTCACCATTAATATTTAATCTAAATTAATTTGTCCACCCAAAATAAAATTAAATGTCAAATTTAATAATACATTATAATATTTAATATACAATTTCATTTTTTCAAAATATTTAATAATATAGTTTTTTGATTATTTCATAAGTTAAATGTCAAATTTAATATACATTATAATATTTAACTCAAAATAAGTTAAATGTGAAATTTATTAATATGTTATGAAATTTAAAATTGAATTTCAATTTTTCACAAATTATTAAATATATTTTTTTCCAGATTTTCCCCAAATTATTACAGATATTTAAATAGTTTACATATTCTAAAATTAATTTTACAATTTTAAAATTCAAGTTTTTAATAAAATGTAGTACACGGTCTGCTTTACTAAATGTAGTAGAAAATTTACCAAATGTTGGCCCCAACGGTCTGATTCTTTTCGAATGTAGTACACATTTTGGCAGAAAAAGAAGGCTTGCACATGGCCCTCTCGGCCTCTTGCACTGCATCTTGCCAAAAGCCTCCAGAGGGTACTCTTATTAAGAATTCCCTCTAGAGTCCCCCACTGTAAGAGTTTGGGAACTCTAGAGGGATCTCTTAATATCAAGAGTATTCATTGCACTTGCCCTAACACCATGTACAATGGGAGAACCACTCCCAAAACACTAAAATAGTTTCAATTAATTAAATAATCAAACTCTTTCCCCCACCTCAGATTTCAACTAATCAATTGGGACAATTAATCAATTGGGACAGATTTCAACCCCTATTGTGGGTATAAATTGTCCCTATTTGATCTCAATTTTTAATTCAACCCACTCTAAAACCCCCACTGTACATACCCTAAGCAACAATAACAATTGAAGAGCAAGTGCTCATTTTATGATTACATTGCAAAAGTTTATATCATGGGCATAGCATTATTCAATGGTAGTAGCAATCTACTCTCTCTGTAATGCTAAGGTGCATCTCCAAGTTCAAGAATCACTACCAATCAGCGACCCAATTCAACCCGTATTTTTTGTTGTCGGGGCACATCAGCACCGGCACCGAACTCTCGCCGGAAAATGACGTCACGGGGGTAAAGGAAAATTATTCGCTTAAGTCCTGTCCCGATGACTATACCACGGTCCACATGATCCGCCAGTGTAGGAGGAATGATTGGTTTTGTCTGGGACAACAACTCCATTGCCGGATTACAGGATCTGGGCAGAGCTCCAATGTGTTTGTTTCCACAGCTTTGATCAATCTGTACGTAGATTTTGAGCTGATGAATGAAGCCCGTAAGGTGTTTGATGAAATGCCTCACCGGAGTTTAGTTTCTTGGAATTCTCTGATTTCTGGGTATGTCCGTTCTGGGCAGTGTAGTGAAGCATTGAATATGTTCCTTCAGTTAGAAAGTTCTGATCTTCACGTGGATGCTTATTCGTTTTCTTCAGCTCTGTCTGCTTGTGGACATGTATGTTTGCTAAAGTTGGGGAAATCAATACATTCCAAGGTTGTTAAACTCGGTGTTGTATGTAGCATTGTTGTCGCGAACTGCTTGATTGACATGTATGGGAAATGTGGAGTGGTTGAGGATTCGAGAGAGGTGTTTAGCGAGATGTCTGAAAGGGATGTGATTTCCTTCAACTCGGTCATAGCTGCCAATGCTAGGAATGGGAGAATCGCTGAAGCGTTGAGCTTTCTGCGTCGAATGGATGATCCTGACACAATATCGTACAATGAGGTGATCAGTGGCGTCGCGCAGTTTGGTGAGATGGAAGATGCTATCGCGATTTTGTTCAGCATGCCACACCCGAATGCATCTTCGTGGAACTCTGTGATTACAGGGTGTGTGAATCGTAATCGAGTTAAGGATGGCTTGGAGCTCTTTGAGAGAATGCACTTGGCTAGTTTTCGAATGGATCAGTTCACATATTCGAGTATTCTCAGTGGTGTCGCGAGCTTAGCTGCTATTTTATACGGGGAGGTAATCCATTGTTGTACTATGAAATGCAGTTTTGATTCGTCAGTTGTTGTTGGAAGCTCCCTCGTTGACATGTACGCGAAATGTGGGAAGATAGCAGAAGCTGAGAGTGTGTTTCATTCGCTTCCATGCAAGAATTTAATCACTTGGAACGCGATGCTTTCTGGTTACGCTCATGCTGGGGAGTTCGACAGGGTGATTCAGTTGTTTGAGGAGCTGATCAAGGTGAAAGATCTACGTCCAGATGGGATAACGTTTCTGAATGTCTTGTCGGCGTGTTGGCATAGCAGAATGGCAATGGAAGGTGCGAACGAATATTTTGCATCTATGGTGAGAGACTACGCGATCAAACCCGAGGCCGAGCATGTTTCCACCATGGTTAGGATCATGGGGCGGGAAGGGAGGTTGCACCTAGCTGGGAACATGATTCGTCAGTTGGGATTCGAGTTGTGTGTTGAGGTTTGGAGGGCATTGCTTTCTACCTCCGTTGCTAGCGGTGATGTGGAAGTGGCAGAATTGGCAGCGGAAATGGTGATGCGGTTGGAGGGCGATAGCGAATACGTTTATGTTTTGATGTCTAATGTGTATGCGTGTAATGCAAAGTGGAAAGATGTTCGCAAGATTAGGGCACTGATGAGGGAGAGGAAGGTGAGGAAAGAAGCTGCCCATAGCCGGATTGAGCAATGAAAACGCACATGTTTAGCGCTTCTAGATAATAAACGGTTGAATTGCACGACAGATAACTTAGAAAGTGAGGTAGCATATTGTTTCATAACCCAAGCCGTAGAAATTAGACATTAGAACGGATGACTTGATATTGCATGCTAAACAAATTGAGTACAAAGATATATCAATGTGCACTTACAGGGCAAAACAAATCCAATCTTGTTAGCAGCAATAACAGCTGCAGTTGCAGAACTTTCAAGTGTGTGTTTTGCAGAGAATCGAAAACAAAAAAAACCCCTGATAATCCAGTCACAAGGGCATGGC
Source organism: Rubia balearica (assembly GCA_032355405.1). NCBI lineage: Eukaryota > Viridiplantae > Streptophyta > Magnoliopsida > Gentianales > Rubiaceae > Rubia > Rubia balearica. Next base: position 10,139,634 of record JAULKJ010000009.1, read on the forward strand.
TCTTCAGTTAAAATCAGCTACTGGAGTCACCTCGGAACAGACAAACCCAGCTCTAGTAGTCCAACAAACAGAAAAAGAAACTGTATCAGACTATCATTCAAGCCGAAGACTGATGCGTGTAACATGAAATGAGAAAGGACAAATAAACAGCAGCGGATTTTAAGCAAACCACCTTGAAAAAAATAGTCAATAAATAGATATAGACCAAGTTTCTACACTGTTTCCTAAACTGTTTCAAATTATAATCATATGATTCACAAAATATAGACTAAACTAAAAACAAGATTTTTCCGGACTTTATATGCGTGGGTGTTTCCATCCTACCCATATTCTAAACAAAATCGCACATCCTCCATCAGCCAGTTAACTTTAGCATTGCAATTAGACCAACTGGGCAACCTCGTACATCTAATTTGAGTCGTGTACATAATAAAATCCTCACAAACTAGATGAATTTCAGCAAGTCAAGGAGCCCACCTCCAAAAAACAGCAATAATGTATCACGTCCCATCATATTCATCTGGGAAAAGAAAATTATTGTTACTAAGATTCCACTCCGATTAATGCACAAACTATTAAACTAAGAGTAGACCAATCCCCATACCCTTCAAAAGAGATACAGATACATGTCTAAAGAAAAAAATTTCATGTCAAACTTGTGCCTTGCAGTAATTTACAAGAATAAAACTGAAAATAAATATTATGATACCACATTCAAGCACATTGATACTTTAAAGTGCTGTGAAGTTCTTTATTTAAAATTAATCCCAATAGTTGTAATTTGGAAAACGAAGACGAAACCGGAGTTAGTTCAGCAGACCAGTCACTGGAGAACAATCTCAACAGGAAAAGACAGAATCACACATATTATATGCTTTCAGCACCATAGATTCAATACTTTGACAAGAAGTCATGGATCTTCATTAATTCTCACTGAGCAGGCTAACATTTGTGAAATCTAGCACCCATCTTAATATTCGTCAAAAGTAGGTTACTATCTCTTTTAAAAACTGTTGTCCCCTATCACATGACTGAGAGAAATGCACAGCGTAATAATTGGAAGACCTTGTAAAATGGCAGTATAATTCTTTCAAGCTTTGGGAAACTCATGTGCCTGCAGGAACCAAATATTCCAGTCAGATAGCAGAACAATTCCCCCAGCCCTTAAAAAACTAAGTTATCTTATGGTAATTTTTCCAACAATGGATCATGGATGGTTAATGCTTAGGACACGTGAAAACTGCATTTTCAAATGCTTGTATCTTAAAGGCAAACAGAATAGCTAGTTTTGATTAGATACAGTCACATGAAGGTTGCATCGTGAAGTCAAACTTTGAAAGTTCAGAGATTAGGCAAGCTCTTTTAGAACATATTATCAAGATTTCGAAGTAAATATGACTTTAGTGCATTTTGAAATCTTTGATAACATAGAACAGCTCTATGGACCTATGGTTCATTATACGAAGCTCCTAAAACTTGTTACACTCTTTTAAAGAAAAAAAAAACCTATCATTAGTATGCTGCTCACATACAAACAAATAGGTAATCTTATACTCTACTCAAGAATTTGACCACACGTCAAATCCGACAGCCAAATGCCAAATAACACCAAAAGGTGAAGTAAGCAATACGATAGTGCAAATGAAGATTTTAGAAATCAAGGAACCAAGTGAAAATCAACAATCAAAATACCCAAAAGACCAAGCTCACTTGTAAGAGCAGCAATTATGATTACAGAAATCAAGGAACCAAGTGAAAATCAACAATCATAATACCCAAAAGACCAAGCACTTGTAAGGGCAACAATTAAATCAAAAAATATATAACACCGGAGTTGATGGAATATTGGAATTTGCAGGGTAAAAAAACCCAAGTCCATTTCTTCTCTATAAATAAAGTGAATAAAATTCAACCAATTTACATAAAACACTGGGGAAAACATACAATTTCAAGAATACTAGAGGTCTGGAGAAGTGCAGCAGAGTGTACCCTGAGAAAGCGCCCTACAACTCCTCGACGTTGTGCTCAGGCATGACGTCATCCTCGCCGTCGCCACCACGCTGTGAAGCGGCAGCAGCGAATGTACGGCCCCCAATTCCGACGGAACCCTGAAATATCCATTCCCGCAAAATAAAAAATAAAAAAAATCCGAACTCCCAAAACTGCTAATGGACCCATTCAAACCCCAATTCAAAACAATACCTTGAGAACGAGAAAGATCGGGGCGGGGAAGGCGTGGCTTTAGGCAATCTCGAGAACGACGTCGTCCCGAATACATTGCCGGACGCGGAATTGGGCGGCGACTTCTTAAAGGCGGATTTGAGAGACGAAATTGAAGCCCTGCTGATTATTCTGCTGCATTTGGACGCCATTAAAACACAAATCTAAGCAGGAGATCGAAGAATATGAAGAATCTGCGATGAACTGTGTTTAGGGTTTAGGGTTTAATGAAGCCCACTCGTGGGAAGTAGAATTTTCGCATTTGGACCCTGGCTTTTTTATGTATTGTTAATTTGTCACCCTACAGTTTTCCTCTGTCCCACCTGGCCACCTCTATTGCATTGCAATTATTATCACGCTGTTCAAAAATCATTATAATACTGCTCAAAAAATATGGTCACTGTTTTGCTTATAAGCAAAACATTTTTTAGTGTTTAGTAAAATGCTGAAAAAATAACTTATTTTGAAAGCAGAAATTATTTTTGGAAAAGCAGAAACTTGTCTATCTCTGCTTTCAAAATAAGTTGGTTTTGCTTATAAGTACAGTTCTACCAAACAAAACCATATTTGACCGCTAATACGGAAAATTAAAATTTAATATTTAGAAACTGCTTTACCGCTAATATATTTTTGGACAGTGTGATGGGACAGAGATATTAATAGGTTTTGAGGTATGAAGATGCATTTATTCAAATGTATTCATTTCAAAAAGCTTTTTGTACTATGTGCCGTTTCAGTATGCAGACTTTTATCGATTGATTCAAAAAATATTTGATCGTTAATATATTTTATTAAATATAATTAAACTAGTGAAGAGTTGATATTTGAAAATATATGTTATGACGAATCTAACAAGGTATCACTCAATGACATCACAAAGTCTTATTTTAGATAGCCTAAAGTTTAGGCTAGGGTTTATTGTGCAATTAATAAGAAGGTTCATTTGGGATGGTGTTTTGTTAAAAAGATATGCTGATAAATTTAGGGACATACTATATAATTATCAAAATGCTATATATATCACAAAAATATCTGGATTTTCATTTTCAATTTTTTCTGCATCAGATCGAAAACCGCCACCTAACGCCGGCAACCACCACCTAATGCCGGAATCTCACCGGGTTTTTGCCGGATTTTGCCAACATGCTTTGTCCATCGATTCCCCTTGGTTTCCGCTAAATTTCTGTCATCGTTTTCCGTTGCGAAACCGCCACATCTCCACCACCACGCTTCTTTTTCCTCCGCCGGAGAGATCGTTGTGACGCCGCTCCGCTGCTCTTCGTCACTGGCGAGTTCGTTTTAAAAAATATTAATAATCTTAAAATATTTAATCCATAATGATTAATAAATTTTTATGTGATATATAAACTTTAAAATACACAAGATTGTTTATATTTCTTCATTTTTGAACGATGGCATGATTTAAGTTTTTTATTTAGTTATGTTATTTTACAAGATGTAAATACAAGTTGTAATTTCTGTTTGTACTTATATTAATTATTTTTTATTTTGTGATTGAATAAAATAATTTGAAGTGAACATACAATTGTAATACTATGGACATAATATATTTTTACTCATATTTCCCTAGGTACAGTTCTATTCAGATATTGATGAACAATGATATCTTACCATCATTTTGACTTTTTTTTTTTAAACCATCCATTCTTTATCAAATTCCTTTTACGGAAATATTTCTATTTTTTTAATGTTAACTATTCTCAACTTTGTGTACATTTACTGAAAACTTAATCTAATAAATTTATTATTTTGATTAATAATATAATAACCATTTTTATTTCATAAATATCAATTAGTAAAAAAATAATTATTTATTTGGATAAATAATATATAGTATAGTTTAAATATTTTATATAATTATAATTTATTCTTCTCTGGAAACGTCTCGTGACATATTATGATATGACCTCTAATTAAGTCATGAACTACCCACCACATATAACGTCTTATTAAGTTATGAATTACCCACCATATATTTTCATTTTATACGCTGTATTACTTAAATTATACTCTAAAATTTAAAGTTAGTTAATATATTTTTAAATTTAAATTTATTTAATTTATATGTTGTTTTATACCTAAAGAATACCTTTTCTATTCCCGTTAAAAGGTACATAATTTTATTACTTAAATTAAATAATTATGAACGGATATTTCATATTCTTAATAATATATTTTTTATAAAGTAAAGAATTTCTATACAACAATTAATATTTTTCTATACAAAACACATATATTATTTTGGTTTAAATATAATTAATATTATATATCAACAAATATCGAGTCAATTTTTAAATTAAATATATTATCATATTAATAAATATATTAATTTATTTTGAATGCATCGTTTATAATTTTTATATATATATATATATATTCTTTTTAGAGGTGGTCTCCTGTGAGACAGCCTAAACTTTAGGCAGGGACCAAGGCAAACCACCTTTCTATAACAATTGGGGCCTGGGCATAATTAAAAAATATTCGGTGCAATATCCGAAAAGGGCAATAAAACGGAGGGACTGATGTGCAAATTTCCTGAAACCTCACCAAAATTCTGTTTTCTCGTTCTCTCTCTAATCTTTTCTCTGTAAAATCAAATCCACTTCCGAAATTCTCTGAATCTCAAGCTCATCAAACCGCAGTGAAATCATCAACAATCTCAGCACCAATATCTATCAATTCAGAACATGAGCACCATCGCATTCATTAACGAAGATTCAAATAGCACAACCGCTCAAGATTCAACCTGGTAAACAAATTTCTTGTAAAATTCGATTTAATTTGTTCATGAAGCCGATAGAAAAGATGTTCTGATCGATCGAATTGACAGGAAGAACAAAATGCCTGAACCTCACCAGATAAATGAGGAACTCAGTCTGATTTCAAATCAAAACAAACTCCAAACAGAAACTCACTCTGAGATTCTGCAAATCGCAGGTAATGTAGACGAAGAATTGAAACTCTAATTTCATACTGATGATTTCTCTATCTTTCATACTGATGTTTATGTTTATCCTGATGATGTGACAAGTTATAGCAAGAGACTTATGTTTCTTTTTACTACTGTTGTTTACAGTACATGATCATAAAGTTGCTATATTTGTTCTGTTATTCATAATCTTCTATAAGGATACTATTTTATGTACTGAGGTTTATATATAGATATTGAGATTCACTGTAGCTCCTGTTTGATGTGATGTTTATAGCATGTCAATTGTGTTTTTTTTTTCTCACTTGTTGTTTACCTTACAAAATCATGGTATTGCTATTTTTTTGTTGAGTTATTCATAATATATTATGAGGATTCTATTTTAAGTACTAAGGTTTACATATAGATGTTGAGGTTCATGTAGCTCCTATTTGATGTTTCAAAAAACAGGACTATAGCAAGTGAATTGTGTTTTTCAACTGTTGTTTACTGTACAGAATAGAGATTGCAGAAAAATCAAAATGAGGTTGCTGTCTTTTTTAGTTGTTGAGTTATATATAATATGTTATGAGGTTCCTATTTTATCTACTGAATTTTACATATTGAAACACCAAAATGAGGTTGCTGCCTTTTTTAGTTATTGAGTTATTCATAAAATATTATGAGGTTCCTATTTTATCTACTGCGTTTTACATATAGAAACACCAAAATGAGGTTGCTGTCTTACTTAGTTGTTAAGTTATTCATAATATGTTATGAGGTTCCTATTTTATCTATTGAGTTTTGCATATAGGTCTTGAAGTTAATTGTTGCTCCTGTTTGATGTTCATAAAACAGGACCTGATAATCTAATAAAGCAAGTTGATGTTTATGAAAACTTGGAAGGTGTAACAACAAAAACATGGGAAGAGTTAGAAGACTTATACCACCGCCACTCAAAAGCAAGAGGTTTCAGCATATGAAAATCAATAACACGTACGATAAACGACAAGAAGCTGAAGGGAAGATACTACACATGCTCTTGTGAAGGAAAAACAAACAACAAATCCATAACTCCTACAGTTGAGAATAACAATAGAAATAGGAAGGAATTCTTTCTGACAAGAACAGGTTGTAGAGCTAAGATGTTTATCAAACTAACTGAGGATGGCATGTACACAATCCATCAGCATGTCAAAAATTACAATCATGAACTCACCCTTCTTCAGTGGAAACATCTGCACTGAAGTAAAAGAAAAATATACCTTGAAAAAGGAAAAGCAATTGAAGCGATGGAATAAGATGGACTGACACCAGCAGATGGATACAAATACATGGTTAACGATGTTGGAGGTGAAGAATTAATCGGGAACACCACGAGGGATCACATCAACTATGTGACCAGACTCAGAATGAAACAAATAGAAGCTGGAGATGCACATAAATTATTGATCTGCACACAGAACAAAATGAAAAAGAAAAGGATTTTTGTAGGGTAAAGCTCGACAATGAGGGAAAAATGTCTGCACTATTATAGAGGGATTCCACGATGCCAGAAGATTTCAAGGTATATAGTGATTTACTGGTTTTTGATACGACATATCGAACTAACAAATACAACCTCATCTGCGCTCCTTTTGTTGGCCTCAACAATCACAGAATGAATGTCATGTTTGTTTATGGCTTCATCAATGATGAAACAACAGAAACCTTTGTGTGGTTGCTGAAAACATTCAAAATATCTATGGAAGAAATGGAGCATATCACAATTTTCACAGATCAAGACCAGGCTATGTCAAAAGCCATACAGAAGGTATAATACACATACAATTGTCTTCTTACTTTTGTTTCAATAATTTATGACAAGGTTTCATTTTTTGCTGAAGATGTATAAATAATCTTGAATGAGTTTCCTTTTTTCCCACATAATGTTTGAGAAACTCCATCTGAGGTTGCTATTTTTATTTATTTGTTTGTAGGTGTACCCTAACACAAGACATAAACTTAATATTTGGCATCTGAAACATAATGCCATGAGCGACTAGGGAAATTTAAGGAGCGACTCTGAATTTGGCAAAGCATTTGATAATTGCCTGATGTTCTGCTCAGATGAGGAAGAATTCGAAAAGGAATGGGTAGAAATGATCACAAATTATGATCTAAAAAACCATATTTGGTGCAAGCGATTGTACACGCTGCGAGATAAATGGTGCACTGTATTAAACAAGGACTACTTCTCAGCAAGGACACTGTCTTCACAAAGAAGTGAGAGTACAAAAGCTGCTGTCAGTTTCAAAGCATCAAAGACTATAACACTCATAAAATTTTATCAAATTTACTGTGCCACAATCCACAACTGGAGAACTAAAGAAACAGAGAAAGATTTCTACTGTTCCAAAGCAAGATCAAAAGAAGAAGAAGAAGGTCCAATAATCCTCAAACATGGAGTAAGAATCTACACACATAGGGCCTACAAGGATTTCAAGTTACAATGGGATATTGAAATAGCATCAAGAGCATATCTGGGGATGAACGGAGGAACCATGTGCATTTATGAAGTTTTACATGAAACCAACAACTCAAGACCAGAATCAGTTCTATACACATAGCTAACAACAACTCAACAAGCAAAAGTGAAATGTTCCTGCAAACACTTTGATGATGTCTGGTTCCTCTACAACCACAGCCTACGTATATTGCACATGTTCAACAAAACAAGAATTCCAGAACAGTACATAAGCTTGAGATGGACTAAGATGGTAAAAATGTAAATCTGGAAACACGAGATAAATTGCACCTGTTCTTTCCATAATTTTCAATGATGTTCCCAAGACGTTCTTCCAGACTGACATGATCTCATACTTATCAATGATGTTTCCTTGATTGCTAGGCTCCAGAACTGAGAGACAGAATACCATGGCGTCTGCAGATGGGAGGTCGTCGCCGTACCTCTCAAAGATACAATTTATAAGCCTTTTTGCTTACTAAATACAATCAAATAGATAGTTTGGCAAGTCGGGGTCGTCCACAAAGACGAGAGATTTTCCTAAGGGTTCATGCATATAAGGGTGGATATAAGCCTAGGTAAATATAGATACATTTATATAAAGCATGTAAAGAGGGGGGGGGGTTTTGGTTGGTTTTCTAAGTTATGAATTTAAAGGCAACACAACTATCGAAGTAAACTAATTGTGCTATCATGCAACAAGCTACTAGAAAGATGGTAAAATCACAATTAACAAAGCCTTGGGGGCA
>JAULKJ010000009.1:10150872-10162640 GCA_032355405.1 Rubia balearica
TCTGCACTTAAAATTATCTGAGGGTTATATTGGCACTTATGTCAAGTAGGTAGGGTTATAATTGTATATATCCCTTGATTCAATGGTAGTGTCTGTTAGGTTATAAATTTGGATGTTATTTTTTAAAAAAAATGAAAAGAACAGATATAATACTCTCATCTTGGTGAAAGATTGAATAAATTAACAATTTCATACATTTATGTGATCAACAAGAAAATTTTCAAACCAATCAAACATGTCCGTGCAGATTTAATGGTCCCAGAAATCTCTCTTTCACTAATTGATTAATTAATTCATTGTATAATTAAAGTTATTAAACTATGGATAATTGACATCAGCTCACATGTTGTTTGTTTTCATTGCTGCTTGTCCGACTTTGTATTTAGGAAAAAGTGAATTTATGCCCCTCAGTTCTTGTATTTGTGCGGATATAACCCCGATTCTTTTAAGTACATTCATACCCCTGTCGTGGTCTGAAAAATTGGTCAATTTTGATCATTTTCAGATTCAATAGAATGACCGTTTAATTCCGGTCATTTCCAGATTCGGCGAAAACGGTCACTTCTATTGAATCAGGGAAAGACCGAAATTGATCAATTTTCAGACCACGGCAGGGGTACGTATGCACTTTAAAAAAAACTTGAGGTATATCTACACATACACAAAAACTAGGGCATGAGTGAGTTTATCCCTTTATTTCCAACGTTTGACTCCCAGAAAAGCAGCAGCCATGTTCAGATCAAGAAAAACCTAGACCAGATCAAACTGATTTCTCACTTCAAGAATCTCAATCAATCATTTGCAAGTGAAGATTGAAAAACAGATTTTACCTGAGATGATCAAAACGGGTTGTACCTTAGATGGCCACCTGGATGCATCCAAGTTCAACCATCCAATTCCATGGATTGGTCTCTACATTGCAGCAGCATCTGCAGCCTGTGCAGCTGCCATGGCGATGGACGCGCTCCACGGCCTCCGCTACAGAAAGCTATGGTTCCCGACCAAGTTCTTCTCCCTCAACGCGACGTCCCTCACTCTCCTCGCGGTTGCAACAAAGCTCTCAGTCGATCTCAACACTTCCATGCCAAGAAAACAGGACCAGCTCGCGAAGCTCAGCAGCACGGTGCTGGTGTGCACCGTGATGGCCAACTTCATGCCGTCGTTAGGGACCATGGAGAACAAGGAGCTTGTGGCGAACATGGTGGCGTTAGGGATCTTTGTGATCACTGTGATGGTGAACGTGTGTATAGAGATGGGGACGGGCGTGATCTACGTGTTCTGGAGAGAGTATGTGATCACGCTCGCTGTGATGCTGATCTTGCTTGCTCTCATGGTTTCTTCAGCCCTGACGATTCCCATCACGAAGACTTTCTTCGAGATGAAGAGTAGGAAGAAGGTTAAGTTAGCTATGAAGGAATGCAATGACAGAGCCAATAGATGCCCGAATCAGAAAGTTAGTGATAAACTGAGGAAGGATTTGACCAAGTACTGGATGATGGCGCATACCTGTAACCCCCAGTTCGTGATGGCTCGCTTGGCAACGTGTAGCGCTTCAGGCGCCTTCTGCCTGATCAGCACGGCCACTCTGGCTGAAGCGATGATTCGCTGCTTCTTCCGTCCTGAGCATTTCAGGTTTTGTGAAGGTGTTTCTGATTACAAATGGTCGACGATGTTGGTTCTTGTAACCCAGGCGATCGCGATTGGAATAGGCACCCTGGCGCCAGCTTCTAGGTACTTCGCGACGATAAACTTCAGGTGCCCGAAGAAGGCAAACAAGGCCTGCAAGAACAAGTTCAGGATGGAGAAGTACTGGACCATCATGCTCAGTTTGCTAAAAGAGAATCCAATCGAATCGAGGTTTTATTCCAGGCATGGTAGAAAGATAGCACATAATATCAAAGATAAAACCCTGGATTTCTGCATATACTCACAGATTGGAGTGGTCTGGCTGAGCAAGCTAGTCCGGTATCTCTCGCTGATGCTGATTATTCGCTTCCTCATAAGCTATCAGTCCTTCTTAGAACTGCTCAGGTGGATCAGTACGAAGAGTAGATTCTGTGAAGAAGCTGAAAAGGAGCCTCATCCGATACAGGAGCTTAGCCGGTTTGTAATGCACCTGGACGGTGAGGAAGATTTCATCGACATGATGATGCAGAGGAACTATGATGCGACCGGGCACTGGATCAGAATGGGGAAAAAGAAGCAGCCGAAACATGTCATACACCTGCTGGAGAAGCTATGTTCAACAAAGGAGTTCGCGGGAGTGAACCAGTTTGATTCTGACCTGGTTCATTCATTAGATTCTGACGAGCCTCCCAATTGCTGGGCTCTTCCCGTGGTGACATTGACAAGCATTGCCGTGGCACTCCCTGATGTCGACATTGAATCGAGGAAGAAGCTGATACAAGGTGTAAGCGAGGCGTTGATGCTCATCAGGTTGATAGAAGACAATCTGGATGCCAAGAAAGAATTGGAAAATGTCAGGAAGGCAGCGGCCGTGCTGTGGACAGGGGTTGATCTTCGCTACAAGTGGCTCGACGTGGATCTGCGTGAGATGTCCAAGCAAGATAAGAAGCCAAAGCAAATATTAGAAGAACTCTCGGACAAAGCAAAGCATAGGTACAAGGTATTTCGAGAGAATGATCCCTTAGCTTGTCTGAGAGAAGATGCATCTACCTGGCCGATCAAGGTCTTGGCTGCCAATTCAATGTACAGAATCTGTCAGACTCTTTTGACAGGATCAGACAGCAGAGAATGGGATAGCAGCAACCTGGTGTTCGAGACGCTGTCTGCCATGATAGCAGAAATCACCGGAGCTTGCTTTACAAACCTGCAATATACCATCTCTGAGGAATGCTATCAAGGCTCCATTGAAGAGAGGGAAGATCGAACCCGTCATTCCATTCTGCTTCTTGGAAAAACAGAAAAGATACTGGAAATGCTGGAGCAGCAAATACTTCCAAGTTACAAGCCACAAAAGTCATTGCACATCGATCAATGGAGACTTTTCAGCAAAAGCAAAGAGTATTTAGAATCTAGTTCTTTGACCACAGATGACACACACTCTGGTAGCTCCCCCGACTTGTATCTCAATATTGACTAATGGCAAAGAAACTAGTCTGCCTCTAGATGTAATCAGAATATGCATTAATCTTTTCCATCTACAGAGAAGGATTTCTTCTATTTAGAGTCCTAGAGTTCTGCAAGCATACACTGTGGAATTCACGAATTGGTGACCTGCGCTACCGCAATCTTCCAATACCAAATTGTAGAACTTAACAGAAATTGAGAAATAGATAAAGAATCAAGAAAGTGCTACCAACTCCAGCTGGCCATGAAGAGAAATGGAAAAGCTCTAGCAAAGAGCTGTATCAACTAACAGCTATCAGAGCCTAATTAGTAGGTGTCACTACCATTTACAACAGATATAGTGCCTAGTTTTCAATGTGGCGAAGGCATAAACAATGTGCAACAACACCTGCAATAAACTCACAGCACAGCCCAAAAAAACTCGCGGCAATGAAGTACAAAAACTTATCCCAGCCAGCAAGATGACGTCAGAAAGCATTCAATAACAGTTTGCAGTCCAAAGCTAACCACACGGAGGTACAATCAATCAAGTGAAGATTAGCGTGATAATGTATCTACCCACAAGTGCACGAGATGACGGCAGATAAAAGAGAAAGCTAATCATTTAACACGCAATAAGCGAATTTTGAAAAGAATGAATGACATCTCACACACCAACTAATCAGCCAAATAAATTGATGCTGACTCATAATTGTTTGTTGCAGACTAAGACTCTGTTAAAGGACATGGCAAGAAAATTTCATAGACTGCAAAACATGAAATGCCATCAGTTATATCTTAATTAGCAAAGTAGATATAATGCTTCACTTACAGTACAAATCAGTGAAATCACTAAGGTCATACAGCCAAATCCCATACTGCAATATATGAAGCATAATCCGTGCATAAAACAAATAGTGCAACTGAAGAAACAATATCCACATTCATCAGTTATTCAAAAATGTAGATAACAACACACAAGAGAGCATATATAACTTGAGACATGATGAATATTTAACAGGTAGTCGGCACCTAGATCCAGCTGTAGTTCGGCGGATTTTCAGCTACAGTAGTGCCAAATCAGCCCAACATAAACTTCAATAGGGCGCAACATTGACAGCGCAGAGGAAGAACACATCGCTATTTTACATGCCCAAGCCAATACCAATATGCATCAAAGCAACCTCTGTTTAGCCGTACTCAGAAACAAGATACAAATTAACAGGAAAACAGACTGCTAGCTGAAAATATTTGTAAAGAATCTGGCCACGGATGAATTATAAATAGGCCGCAGAGGATTCCCACATTACCTAGATAGCCTTCAAAATCTCCATTCCTTGACGAGTGTTAATGGTATGTAAAGTCAAATCACAGCCATTTTCCAATACTAACAAGTTAAAAACTATCTATCAGTAATCTAACTTGCATCACAGAAAATGAGGAAAAATGTAAGCAGCACAATCAACTCAAAACACAAAATAATCAAAAGGAGATATCAACACTCATCTTTCCATTCGATAAAAATAAAAATATACCGAAATTCTCACATCCTCAGTTTCCTCTACAATTCCAGAACCCAACAAAATCCCACAAACCCCTAATCACCTAAATCATCACTAACCTAAAACTTCAATGAAACCAAACGTCAAACACCTTGCGTGCACAAAAAGAAAACCCGCCAGACTTTACTCTTCCCCCTTCTTGGGCTTCCGGTAGTTCTCTTCAATATGCTTCGCGATCATTACGCCGGAACTGTAGAGTTTTCCGACGTTGGGGACGTTGTAGTTCTGGGCTACGTACACTCCAAAGATCGTTCCCGCCATGAATCGGACGCAGCTCCCGATCAATCCCATCTTTTGGTTTTGCAAAGGTCTACTTCAGGGATTATAAAATGAGCTCCAGGTGAATTTGATCTCGCCGTAATAAAGGGGTTTAAGATTTTCCCGGCAACGGCGGGTTTTCAGTATGTATAGGTTTCATTCGCCGGGATTTCAGTTGCATGACTCCTCGTCCAAGTATGTGGGAGTGGGACCCGCTTTTTGTTTTATTTCGTACCCATTTGAGGCTTCTTAATTGGGCTTTTGGTTGTTCTTCATGGGCCTTGGATTGGTGACTTTGGTCTGATAACTTAATACATGGGTCACTCCCGTATCTCATAACCAAAAATATACAAAGCGAAATATAAAAGTCGTGATGACGTTTGATGAGAAATTGGGAAGAAATTTTTCTAGAATTTTGAAAAATATTACCTAAAGCTCAATTCCCGTGCATATTTTCATGCTATTTAAGGGTTGTCTTCAACATTGAAATGGATTTTGTAGTCCCTAGTGTTAGGGAAGATATTTTGTACCGACTTACAACATTCATATTTCTTTTTTATTTACTGAACCTGCTAGCTACTTAGAGGATGAGTACTTACTTCCTTTGGGTACGCTACTAGCTACTTGGGAAAAAATGCTTATAACGTATCAAAGTTTGTATTGATTCCACTCAACAACAACGGGAAATAAATTAATCATCTAGACAAATAATAGTTTCCTAAACTCTGCTCGTTATCGGATCTCTACCTTTTCTGTGAGACACGATTATTAGATGAATGAATAGGATGAACTTCTAATAATCTAATCATTTTCATTGAGATTTTGATTAACTCTTTTTTTAGGGGTGGCCGTCGGTTTGGGTTAATCGGTTTTCGGTTTATTTGATTCGGATTATTCGGGTGTTCCCCTGAAAAGCCCAAAACCGAAACTGACTCGAATAACCTGAATTATCCGAACCAAATTCGAAATTCAATTTTGGTTTGAAACTGAATTCAACCGAATAAACTGAATTGATTGTAATTTTTTAAAAATAATTACTAAAATCGTATAAATTAATTTAAAATTAAATGAAAATATGTAATTTTATTTCTACATCATTAAAATCAAGTTTTCAAAATAAAAATCCAACAAGATACGATACAAATTCAACCATAACAATTTTAGCATTACATTTAAAATTAAAGAAAAATAGTTCGTTTTAATATTCATCTTTAAAACTTTCACATTCTTCAAGCCTTCAAACACTCCACATTCACATTCACCTTCAAACACTCCACATTCACATTCACATTCACCTTCAAACACTCCACAAATTTACTTAGCCTAACTTATGTTATTTACTTATTACCCCAAACTTACTTAGACTTTAGAGTTTGGTACAATTTTTTAGATATAAAGATTGGTCTTCCAACTTAAATTTATTTATAAGTTTAATTTTTTTTAAAAAATTAATTATTATATATATTTAATTAATTAATTACAAATCGGTATTTGGTTTGGGTTTTGATTTGAGTTTTAATATCCAAAACCGATCCAAAAACCATATTCAGAATTCGCTTTATTCAATTCCGATATCCAAAAACGTATATTAAATTCGGTTTGGGTTATTTGAATTTGGATAATTTGGTTTTCGATTCGAGTTTTAATTTTTGGTTTTTTTGCCCCCCTATCGGTAGGCGGTGGGAGAGAAATGAATGAAGAGGAAGGGTGGTTGCTGTACTCGTCTCTGGCCTGAGTTGTGAAATTGGTCAATCACATTTAAGGTTCGATTTAGTCCAATCAAGTTTTTTTACCTTCAGAACTCAAAACGAATTCGTTCCACCAAAAGAAAACGATGTCGCTTTGAGTTCTGAAGGCTAAAAAATTAACTTAAACAATGTACTTGAAATATATATATATATATATAAGATGATGCGATGTCATCTTCTCCGGGAGGGTGGCAAATATCAACACCAAGGGGTGGCAGAACCAGGCAATCCGGTGGCACCCTAGGGCTAACATCCTTGCGATCGGGCCTTAGGGATCACCTCGACCAACCCTCACTCCCCTGATTCCACGCTGAATTTATACACATATAATATAATCATTTAGTTTTTTAAGTATATAATTATAATTATTGAGTCCACTATATAGTTATGTAGGATATTTCAGCACATTATTTCATGTGCAAACTTGAAAATATATTCAAGACGTAATATCGGGTCAAACTAATTTTAATACGGAAGTTGAAATAACTTGAAATTTGACATGGTATCAGAGGTTGATTTGGCTTTATTGTGGCGGCATTAGGATTCCCATTTAATTAGTCCCGACGTTAAATCGTGGAGTATTTTTACATTTACACGTGAGAGAGCGTATTGAAATTTTCTTAAACACTACTCCCCCGTTTCTTTGTATTTGACATCATAGTTTTGTATGATAGGATTTATGGTGAATAAAATAGATTCTAGAAAAAAAAATTAAATGGATGAAACAGAATGAATATTACCAAAAAGAAAGTGCATCAATAATAAGGTATTGAGAAGGTTCAATTGGTTGAAATGAATTTATAGACTTGTAGATTTATAAATGGATCGTCAGCAAAGGCGTTCTAGTGCGTTGTAGATTCTTATCCAAGACATGTATCATTTGATGATGCCAGGCGATTCGCTAGAAACATGTGAAGTGTGTGACTAACCCAATAACAAAAAATTTGTAAGGGGACTGGAGCAGGCTACCATAAGACGAAAAATCTTCTTTCTAAATAAATTCGATTCGGAATTACTCCATTTTAAACCCATCCATTTTAATATGGTTAGGCAAAATACCTATAGATAACAATAATCTTTCACACTAGAAAATATTGAACGAAATGTAGCATAAATTCTCAAAATTTCAAGTACGGAGTATGCAATTTGACCATTAAAATTACTAAACATTTATTTAGGCCTAGTTTTTAATATTAACCCCTCATTTCTCCTTTTAAAAATTCAACACAGTATAAATTAGAAAGTTTTCCTGCCACAATGGCCGCTGATCCTCCCTCATCCTC
Source organism: Rubia balearica (assembly GCA_032355405.1). NCBI lineage: Eukaryota > Viridiplantae > Streptophyta > Magnoliopsida > Gentianales > Rubiaceae > Rubia > Rubia balearica. The sequence continues at coordinate 10,158,793 of JAULKJ010000009.1, forward strand.
TCTGCTTCTCTTCTGCATAGAATCCATCAAAACTACTGTGTGTCTGTGTGAGAGAGAAACCGCCGGTCGAGAACGCCAATGGTGGAAGTTACACACAGCTCGACTTTCCATTGCTTCCCGCTCCACCGCCGCCTCGGTAAGCCCCGCGCCGGCATCTCAGTGTGTGAGTGCGTGAGTGATTTCTCAACTCTAATGTGAAATTTTCATGGAGTCGTTTTGCAGGTGACGCTGCAGCTCGGACTCTCTGTACCACGTCTCTACCTATCGTAATTCCTCTTCTCTCAAATGCTCATGCTCCATCTTTAATCATCTCTGTTTTAATTTGAGGATTATAGCTACCGTAGTATGATATTTGTGGAGTGTTTACTTGTTCGTGTAGATGTGCAGTAGGAAAATTATGATTTACCTCACTGTTGAGGTTTGGATATGTTCATTTTATTCTCTGTCTAGGAATCTAATTTGAGTTTATGAGTTTTATGTCTTACAACTAGTTCAGTAGCGGAGTTGGAGGATGTAGCAAACAGTACTGTTCATTGTTCTTTCGATTCCGTTTATACATGTGCTGAAGTGTTGAAACTTGGTTTTCTGCTGGTTTGTATTGTTACTTATGCTAATGGGTTATATTCTTAGGGCCTTCTAAGGGGATTGTATAGTATGAGTTTTGGATCCCTTCTGGTTAGTTAGAGGGTATGTTTTGATAAGCAGCTCTTTGTCCTGTTGTGATTGTCCCTCACTCATCTTGAAATAAGTAAAAAAAATTTGTGGAGAATGAGGAAGAGAGGACAGAAATATCAGATGTAAAGAGAATTTGATTGTGGTGCGACTCGTGCAAGTATATATTGCACTTTGAGAAATGTAATTAGGTGTAACAGTTTGCCATTTCTTTATTTATTTTTAACAGACGTCATCATGCATATATTATGGGCAAACAAATAACGGAAAGAGAAAGATAGATTCAACAGTTAACTTCCAGGAAGAATGAGAATTAGTGGTTTGAAGTTCTCTTTCTTGTTTTCATTTGTGTGAGAGCAATAATTTCATTGCTGTGAATGGGACTGGGGGTAAGTATGAAGGTTGCTTGAGTAATTAATTTCATTCAAAAGGTAGGCCTATCTCTTCAAAGTTTAGTTGTGCTTTTAGACCTGTTACTTGCTAGTTGCTACCTTACCATAATTTCTGAACTACATACCTGACTCAGTAATTTCATCTCCAGCACTTGAAGCCGCATAATAGTCTCTGCTTCAAGGCTTCTTCTCTCAAACATACAACATGGACAAATCCAAAAATATGTAAGCAAATGTCAAACTTATCACGATACTTGATAGTATACATGCTACAGTTATTGTTTTATTTGCATAGTGAACCTGCATTTTCTTGGCTAAATTTCAATTTGTAGTAATATAACTGAGCTTGTTTGAAGGTGAATAAAGTTGATTTGGGAGTGTGTGTTGACAAATGACCGGTGACAGTCTCACCAAGTTTACACTGTTTCATGCTAAACGTCAGGTCTTGTATTTTCCTTGGTGGACGTGTCACCATACTATGCTTTGATGTTGTGCTGAGTTTTATTGCTTGCTTGGATTCATTTCTAAGATCTTTCTTATTTATATTTTTATTCTTTATTATTTTGTAATTTTAACTTTATACCCTAAAAACTTTGTAACTGTCCTGCTCAGTCCTGGTTTCCCCTGCTCATCTGTTATATTTTCCTTTACACTACTAGGTGGGTGTTTTTCTTCGTCATTTACAGCTTATAATTTTAGTCCAAAAAATTTGATCACAGTCTATTCATATGATTTTTTTTCTGTAGACGTTCTTCTTGATAAAAGAAGGCTTGCTCTTGAATCACCAAACTCTTTTAGCCTGGTAGAGAAACTTTGTAGAACACATGATGAGCTTCACAAGGATAGAAGGTGTAAATTGTCAAGACACATTGTTAGATCTAATAATTCCGCAACTGGTACTTCTGGTTCTGCCTATCCATTGTCAGGTACATATTGGATGTCCTTAGCTAGTGCTGATTTAAATCTGTAGTAACTTTCCTTCCTGTATCTTCAATCGCAGAAATTCAAGCTGGCTCTGTACTGAGAGGAATATGCTTCTATGCTGTTACCTCTTTTGTAGCCATTTTTTTGTTTCCTTTGATGGTGGTATCCCATCCTTTTGTGCTTTTATTTGACCGGTACAAACGAAAAGCACAACACCTAATTGCAAAAATGTGGGCATCGTTTACTATTTCTCCCTTTTTCAAAATTGAATTTGAGGGTTTGAATAATCTTCCTGCTCAGGATTCTCCTGCTGTTTACGTATCCAACCATCAGAGTTTTTTAGACATATATACCCTTCTTACTCTTGGTAGAAGCTTCAAGTTTATTAGCAAAACGTCAATTTTCTTATATCCCATCATAGGATGGGCCATGTATCTCATGGGCACTATTTCTTTGAAGCGCATGGACAGCCGAAGTCAATTGGTAAGCTTTTTCCTGTTTCTTCAATTCAGTTCCACCATTTCATTTTTTTAAAGTGCCTATGATCTCTAACAAATATTTTTTTATAATAATAACGCTGTAAAATTGAGCCATTATTTGTTTAATAACTCAGGATTGTCTTAAGAGATGCATTGAGCTGATTAAGAAGGGGGCATCTGTTTTCTTTTTCCCTGAGGGAACTAGGAGTAAAACCGGAAAACTGGGCACTTTCAAGGTGAGAGATGATATAGAAATTTATGGTCAATAATACTTTCAGCTATAATGAACAACCCATAGGGATATATTTAGATTGTTTGCCTTCTATGCTGTGTTGACACAGATGCATTGAAGTGGATGTTTTAATTTAGTCAAAGTCTAAAAGATGAGGACTAAAGCAATTTGTGTATCTGTTACTTGACAGATGCCATGAACTATGATTCAACATGCCTTCACATTTCCTTTCTTTCTACTGTGAATACTTGAGTTTGCTCGGACGCTGATGCATTCAAACTTTCTGAATTTTAAATTTCTTTATTTTTGTCTGTTTTAGAAAGGTGCATTCAGTGTTGCTGCAAAAACTGGAGTGCCCGTGGTTCCAATTACCCTAGTTGGAACTGGTAACATAATGCCTGCTGGAATGGAGAGTCGAATTAATCCAGGAGTAGTTAGAGTGGTTGTTCACCCGCCAATTTTAGGAAAGAATCCCGAGTTAATGTGCAATGAGGCTAGAAGTGTGATAGCAGATGTGCTCATTCGCGATGGCTGTGAAGTGTAATAGATATCTTCTACGAATGCCCATGCGCTGGCATTTCTTCTACAGCGACTTAGTTAGAGGTGCCGGCTTGGAGGTATGAACTTTGATTTCAGTTGTGGCTTTGCTGTAGTTGGGTGCAAGATAGAAGCATTCCCTTGGATAGTGATTACTCAGATCGGGAAATAAACGTTTTCTTTTTGCGTCTTCGCTTGTTTTCTTTTAAATGATACCCTTGGGGGCAGAAGATACATTAGAGATCTTATATTGTAGAAAATCAAAGAATCTGCGGCATATTTGCTTATCAAAAGATCGAGAGGAAAATATTCAGATAAGGAAAAAGTATTGATTTTATGGATATGTGGAAATAGTTATGATGATTATAGAGAAAATGGAATGCAGTATTTGCGTGCTCTCTAAATGTGATCAGCTTATTATATACAAAGCAAAAATCAAACTGATTACAACTCTTGTAGTAACAGAAAAGAAGTTGCAACTAGCTAACTAACTTTGGGAGGGAAAAGCAGTTAACTTGGAAACAGATTTAACTTCCAAGTGGAGGCTGGAGCTGTGTTTCTCTCTTGATCCAACTTCCAATCGTGACCTCTTTTGTTTAGGGTTCTGCACTT
>JAULKJ010000009.1:10220369-10231842 GCA_032355405.1 Rubia balearica
ATGAAAAATATAAATCATTGAACATAATTATATGAGGATGAAAATGAATGAAATGCTATAAAAATAAAATGAAATAGAAAGAAAGTGAAAGTTGTTTATACTAATACATCCTTCTTTTTTTGCGTGATTTGAGTTTAAACGAACTGCACTGGAAATAAGAGGAGTAAAAATAGATAAAGTTGAAGTACAAACATTTATTACCCCTACGTTCCATTTCAAACTGTAAAAAACTATTCATTTAATCAAAATTTCTTAACTTAATCATAAAGTTGAATTGGTGTATAAGTATAAATATTATTGAGTGATATAATATAAACACTATTGCGTGATTTAAAATGGCAAAAGAAAAGCCAGTTCATTTGCCAATTCAAAAGCTTCTTGTGCTTAGAGAGATTGGAAACGTACAGCTCATTTTCACGTTCTAAACAGTTAATCATGGCACTTTGCTAGTTAATCAACAGTAATTAATCATAATCCTTATAAACAATATGCTAAACGCCCAGTAATCCTGCGGCATATGTTGGTCGGACCGCATATTAAGCAAATCCCACAACAAACTAGAAAACTTCATGCTACATTTGTTACATCACTTCTCATGAGGATATTCAGGCAGTTTTGGGTTTACCTAGACATTCAGGCTGTGGTCCATGAGGATTTGCATTGGGACTAGCACTAATCATAAGTTATTCACTCTTAATTATTCCACGTAATGCATGATTCTAGGCTAATGAGCAAAAATGGGTATTATCTTGGGTGAATTTTACTACTTACTAAGGTGGCAAAGGTTCTGTTTGCCAAACTGATTTACTTACAAGTAAAATATTTTTTAGTGTTTAGTAAAGTGTTTGAAAATAACTTATTTTAAAAACATAAACAATTTTTAAGGGAAAAGCAAAGGTGATCTGTAGAAGATATTTTGTGAATATTCTTGTATATTTTGTATGTCTTAGTTAGAATATTTTTCCAGTTGTGATTCTGCATATGCTACCTATATATAATATATATAGACATCTTGTGTCATTAATAAAATCACACGTTCATATTTTACATGGTATTAGAGCGTAAATCCTGATAACCCTAAAAAATTCACACATGTGCACCTCTGTTGCTGCCGCCACGGCCCTCCCTTCTCCGACTGCTGCTGCCGTAATCACCACCGTTTCTGCCGCCAAGAAGCCAGCATCACCGTCGCCGCTTCATCTGATCTTCGAGCGTCGTCGCCATGTACCGCTGCCCCCAGCTTCCGTCAACCTCACACGCCTCCGCGTCGTCCGTTTATGCACTACAGCCGTTGCCCAATGGAGTCGTTGGATCAAGTTTTGATCAAAACCCTTGACATCGAGACCGAGTAGCCCATCGCCCCTATCGTCATCGTCACCGCTGATTCACCGCCCACCGAGGCTAATCCGCCGATGACACTGCCATCCTCCGTCGTGCCCTCTGTCAACTGCTCCTCGATGCCAAGAGTTTGGCTACCTCCGATCTCTGTCGTCTGGCAAGAGATTCCCCTGTTCTGCCACCATCACATCCGTACTATGTCCATCCGTTAGATCACACGGGATTGCCTATTACTTCTGTGATTTTGAAGGGTGATAATTACAATGATTGGAGTACTGCTATTCGCAATGCTTTTAATTCTAGACGTAAGTTTGGTTTTTTTTGATGGGTTATCACTTAGCCTTTGCTTGGTGAATATTTTGCTAATGATTGGAAGAGCTTGAATTCTATGCTTATTGGTTGGATCATTCAGACACTCGATCCATCTTTTCAGTATGTTATTACTTATTATGATTCGGTTAAGGAGTTGTGGGATGATCTCCATCAGTGTTTCTTAGTTGGGAATGGTCCACGCATGTGTCAGATTCGTGCGGACATTTACAACTGTCATCAAAATGGTCAGACTATTAATGCCTACTTTGGTCGTTCCAAGAAGCTTTGGAATGTTTGCTTGCTTACATGCATCCATGTACTTGTGTTGCTTGTCCTAATGCAGCTATTGTTCAGGTTGAATGTGAGAGGGAGATGCTTCATCAATTTATGATTGGTTTGGACGGTGGTTATGCCACTCTTCGCTCTTAAATTCTTGCACAAGATCCCTTGCCTACACTCGACAATGTGTACTCACTTTTTTTCTCAGGAGGAGTGTCAAAAGAATGTCATCTTAGCCTGTGAATCTATTACTTCTGGAGACACCATGGCTTTTGCTGCCCGTCATCAGACGAATTCCTCCGGCCTGAAGATAACACCCCGCTCCGAGAGGTACCACCACCACCATCGTTGATCGTCAGAATCTTCTTTGTTTTTATTGTGGTCTTAAGGTTCATGATGTTACTACCTGTTTTCATATCATTGGCTATCCGGCCTACTTCACTGAGAATCGACCCCCTGAATCAGACCCGAAGGCTACCGTCAATCCCAAGGCATACACAGCCCCTGCTGCGTCTCCACCGGATCTTTCCAAGGAGCAATGGAGTACGGTTTTAAACATGTTCTCTAAGTTTAATTCCTCGGGAAATATGTCAGGTAAGAGTATTCTTTATGATGTTGACCATGATGCAAATGTTTATGTTATTCTACCTGATGGATCTGTTCCCAGTGTTGTTGAACATGGCAAACTTCGATTTGGAGATATCATTGTTGATCATGTTTTATTTATTCCGGCATAACGATGCAATTCGTTATCGTTTGCCAAGTTATCGTTATTGTTTGCCAAGTTAACTATTGTTTAAAATGTCTATTTTTGTTTACCAAAAAATTATGTATATTACAGGATATTAGCACGGGGACAGTGATTGGCGCGGGTGAACAGTGGGGAGGGGTTTATTGGTTGCGCAAATTAGGAGTTCCGCGATCTACACGGCAATATCTTCGTCTGTTTATTCGTTGCTTTATCAGTATCTTCGTTTGTTTTATGGCATCAGCGCTTTGGGCATCCATTTTCTTCGGTGTCATCTTCTATCTTAGTTATTTCTTTAAGTACTAGTGATATTGATAAAATTGTTCCCTGCTCAGTCTGTCACTAAAACAAAGCAATCTAGACATAGTTTCCTTGTTAGTTCTGCGAAATCTTGTCATTTATTTGAACTTATACATTGTTATGTTTGGGGGGCCTTATGGCTCACCTTCTTCTAGTGAAGCATTTTCATTTTAAACTATAGTTGATGATTATTCCTAAACTGTTTTGGTTTATCTACTAGTTTCTAAGTCTCAAATATCATTGAAGATGAAGAGTTCTTTGTACTTGTTCAAACACAGTTTCACCGTTCTGTTAAACGGGTTCGAGCAAACAATGGAATCAAATTCCTACCTTTCAGATTATTTTTTACAAAAAAAGGGTTCGGTTTGAGACATCCAAATCTACAAACCTTAGCAAAATGGGCGAGTAGAACGCAAGCACAAACATATTTTAAATGTTATGCATGCTCTTCATTTCCAACCTCATTTGCCTATCGAATTTTGGGGAGAATGCATCCTTACAACTACCTACCTTATCAATCGCACACTAACACCTGTGCTAGATGGTCGATTGCCCCATCAGCTTCTATATGGTCACGCACCAGCCTACAGGTATCACCGCGTGTTTGGTTGTCTGTGTTTTGCCTCTCAACTTCATTGATTGCGTGATAAGTTTACATCTAGAATTCAGAAGTGCGCCTTTCTTAGTTATCCAGTTGACAAGAAGGTCTGGCATGTTTATGACTTATGAAGATTATTTTGCGTTTACACCAATTTCCTAGAAAAATTTATTTGTTGATCCATTGCTATTACAATTACCTGTATTTTATGATGACTTAATCCCGGAGCCGGCTCCAGATTCTGAGCCGCGACCATAGGCGATACCGCCAACTCAGACTCCGGAGACACCACTGCCCCAGATCGGTCCATGGCCAGCTCAACTTGAGCTGCGTCCGTCCACTGCCGATTGCCATCCATCGCCATGGACCGTGTCCACTAATCAGCCGCCATCCGTTGACCCACAATCGTCTGGCGATGAGTTTTCGTCTTCCTATCAGTCACCGTCCGCCGACCAATTACCTGTTGTCGAGCTATCTAAGCTGCCAACAGAGTTAGTTCAGCATGTCCGTCCTCCGAGAACTCATTCTCGTCAGCCTCTAGTTAAATTTAAAGACTACATTTGCACTGCTACTCATTCGATAAACCCCCTCCCCTCTTCTGTTTTTATCTCGTCGCCTGCTACTGCACTGTCCTCAGGTACTCATTACCCTATTGCTGATTATGTTTCCTGTAATAATTTTTTGGTTTTGTATTCTAGATTTTTAGCTGCAGTTATAGACGTCGCAGATCTTGTTACTTATGCTGATGCTTCTCGTCATCCTCATTGGCATGCCGCCATATTCTACGAGATTGATGCACTCGTGCAAGATGATACTTGGGTTCTTACTCTTCTTCCACCTGGTAAGAGGCAGCTGGATGCAATTGGTTTATCTAACTAAGTTCAAGTCTAATGGTTCTATTGAGAGGTACAAGGCTCGTTTGGTGGTTCTTGGTAATCGTCAGATTGAGGGCACTGACTTACTTAGACATTTGCTCCTGCTGCCAAGATGAGTTCAGTTCGTCTTTTCTTGGTTGTTGATGCTATTTGTGGTTGGGATTTTCTTCAGATGGATGTTCACAATGGGAGGTGTATATTCGTCCATCTCTGAGCTACATTGTACCGGCGCATGGTTTAGTTTGCAAGCTTCCCAAATCTCTTTATGGTCTTCGACAAGCTTCACAGAATTGGTTTGCAAAGCTTTTTGCTGCTTTTCGCCTCTTTGGCTTTATTCAGAGTAAGGCAGATAACTCTCTGTTCTCTTATCTCCGTGATGGTGTGTCTCTTCATGTTCTAGTTTATGTTGATGATCTTATTATTGTTGGTCCATTTCCTGAGATGATGGTTAAATTCAAGAAGTATTGTGTTCCTATTTTCATATGAAGGATCTTGATTCTCTTAAGTATTTCTTGGGTATTGAGATAGCTCGTCACCCTGATGGCATGTTTCTGTCTCATCGGAAATATGTTCTAGATATTTTGTCAAACACTGGGTTATTAGCAGCAAAACCCACTGATTTTCCCATGAAACAAAAGCACAATTTGGCGCAAGATGATGGTCCTTTATTTGATAATTCGGCCCAGTATGGGCGTCTAGTTGGGAAGCTCATTTATCTTACCATCACTCGTCCGGAGCTTAGCTATTCAGTTCATACCTTGGCTCAGTTTATGGAGAAGCCGCGTTTAGGCCATTGGCAGGCTGCCATGTGTGCGTTACACTATTTGAAGAGTCATCTTGGTCAAGATCTGTTTCTGTCAGCTAAAATTTTGCTTTAGCTTACGGCTTTCTGTGGTTTTTATTGGGCGGCTTGTCCCATTACTATGAGATCTTTGACTGGTTATTTTATAATGATTGGTGAGTGTCTGGTTTCTTGGAAGATGAATAAACAACCGACTGTTTCTCGTTCCTCGGCTGAAGATGAATATAGAGCTACGGTAGTTGTTTGTTGTGAGTTGTTGTGGCTCAATTATTTTTTTATTTCATTGGGTATTGCTCATTCTACTATGATGCGTCTATACTGTGATAGTCAAGAAGCTCTTCATATTGCAGCCAATCCAGTGTTTCATGAGAGGACGAAGCACATTGAGATTGATTGTCATTTTGTACGTGATTTGGTTCAGTCTGGTGATGTAGTTACTTATCATATTGGCAATTCTAATCAGCCACTTGATTTGTTTAGTAAGGCGCTTGGAAGATAGTCCTTTCAGGCTTTACTTGGCAAGTCGGGCATTCGAGATCCTCATGCTCCAACTTGAGGAGAAGTGTAGAAGATATTTTGTGATATTTTCTGAGATATCTTGTTAATATTCTTGTATGTCTTTGTTAGAATAATTTTCTAGCTGTAGTTCTGCATGTGAAACCTATATATAGGCATCTTGTGTCATTAATAAAATCACACATTCATATTTTACATTTGTTCATAGTATGGTACTTGTCAAAAAAGTTAAAAGAGTGAATGACAAACGGTTGCTAGTTATTAGTTGTTTGATCGTGTTTTATTTAGTTGATTTGATTATAGTTGTTAATAGAGCTATGGAAATAGTTTTTGTGGTTAAGATAATCGTAGAAGCAAGTTAATAATGTTTCGATGACAGTGCCACAATTTTTATGGAATTTATTTTTCTGTAATAATACAGATGATTCTTGTAATAAGTTGGTTATTGCTGGAGGTTTTTTTAAATCAATCATTCAAAGATGATGGGAAAAACAACCAGCGGTAATTACAATAAGTGGAACTGACATCCAACTCAAATATCCTCTAGAAATAACTATCTATTGAAAATATTTAAATTACATGTCAACCAGACTAACATTCTGTACCATTACATAGTAGAGATTCAATAAAACTGTAATATCGCCCTCGGATTCCTGTGAAAATTCATGATCACTTGGCAGAAAGGAGGGTATCACGCATCAAGATCCCTATGCCAAACAGGGATCTTCAATGACTATAAAACCATTTGATCCAAAATGCGATCTATGTTGTCTAAACTGGAAAGGAAAACACAAATCGAGAACATGACTCCTCTTGGAGAAACACATGATCTGTAAAATTAGATCAGACAAAGTACATCGCCATGAACAATTAAATCGGGTTATTATCATGAACACAACAATCTAATCTATCAAGTCGAAAAACAATACTAATGTATGGAGACAAATCCACACTTATTCAATAACATAAACATTAAACGAATATCAATTAAGAGAATTGCTGTTTCCCCATCTCCCTGTGATCATGGGGAGATGGAAAAAAGAAAATTGAAGATGAGACTTTTAAGAGAGGATGTGTGACGGTAGGGTTTAGACGGTATATCAGTTGGGAGAGAATTTGAAATTAAAATAGAATTAGTTGTTGTTAAAGGTTAGTTAGGTTGGATGACAGTTTCACTCATTGTAATTACTATTAAATATTTTTTTAAGACATAAATGATTGATTAAAAGGAAGAAAAGATCGAATTGTGTTATAACACTGATGAGAATAATTATAGGAGCTGTTGTACATGAAGGGGACAAACAGGAAACTAAAACAAGTCAACTGATTGGTGATTCTTTTGGACCATTATAAATTTAAGGTCGATAATTCTATGATATGTGTTTTGAAATTATAATAGTGAAAGTCGAGATCATCAATCAGATTCAGAGGATATGAAGAACCAAAAGTGCTCAAAATTAAATTTACCAACCCTGTCACGCAAATATTACAAATTAGAGTTATCGTAACGTTTTTTTTAATACTTAATAAAACATTACAATAACTTATAAAGTGTTACTTAAATCTTTAAAAAATATTATCTAAATCTTGAAAAATGTTGCGTTATATCTAATATAACATCACCTAAGATAATACTTATAAATGTGTTGTAATAGGTTTAATTTAGTGATAATAGCATCTAAAATAAAAATTTATAAATGTTACATTAATATTAGTTTCTAATAGTACAATTTTTTTTTGTTTACCATATATATAAGAACATGGCCTTCGAAATCTAAGAGTGTTATTAGTTTTTGGGTGGCACAATTTGATCGTGTTCTTTTCAATTTAGGGTATTTATAACAAAAAAATTATAAAGGCAATTCTTAATGTCAAGTTATTTTTTTTAACACAAAATGATTTAACAATCAAATTTCAACAATAAAATTTGTAATTTTTTTGTGGTATACGCATTCCATTAAGAAGCTATTATAAGAGGTAATTTATTCCAAATATCATTCATATATTAATTAGATTCATATATTAATTAGATATGAGATAGTCCTTATTAAGAATAGGTAAACAATGGGAGCTCATTAATAAGGAGTGTCCCTTATTAAAAAAAATACACTTAATGAACCACAATTGTGGATGGTCTTACCTTCACTTAGTTAATTTTTTATCAATATCAATTAGTTTAATTTTTTATTTAACTCAATTTAATAAAAATATAACTTAATTTGCTATTAATATTATTTTTTATTTAATTAACTATAATTTAATTCAGTTTAATATAATTTGGTTCCGTTCGTTTCAAATAAGATGAAAATAATATACTCCATTCGTCCCACGCACTAATTCTTGCTTATTTGTTTTTTCACGGTATTGAGTGATCATATTTGACCATTAATGTCTCAAACTACATCTAATATTTTGAATAAAATATAATATTTTAAAAAATACACGTTAAGATGAATCTAACAAGATCTCATGTTATATTTTTATTATATATATAATAAAAGAATTGGATTATGAGCAAGTTTACAAAAATTGATTTTGGAAAAATATATGAACAAGTTTTATTAGGACAAAGGGAGTATTCTTCGTCAATCCATATATATATATATATATATAAAAGTTGCTATATGACAAGAAAATTAACTAACTAGCTAGTGGGGACCAAATTAAGCTTTTGAATATTGGCTAGAAATTTGCATGATATTAGTTTGCAGCCACAAGGATTGGTATATGGTAGCTACGGTTACAAATCATGATGTCCTGAACTATATATAACTGCTCTCTTAATTTAAAGGAAATTTTAATATTTGATAATCAATCAATTAAATTGTTATAGAGAATTAGCTACAGTAGTATGTATGAAGAACAAGAATGAATTATAATTTAAAAAATGAGTATGAAAATGTAGTTGCATTTTTATTTCCTTGGAATTATTAAGTACATTTCTAATCAGCTAGGTTTAAAAAATGTATCATACCTATAGATATAATTTAACCAGGTTAACTAGTTGATTGTCAGAAAAAGTTTTACCTGAGGTGAGGAGTCAGTTAAAATATGACACGTGGGTTAATTTTAAAAAATGGAAAAGGTAGAAAACTAACTTTTGACCACACCCACTTACCACATATCATATTTCAATTGGCCCCTGAACCCCACATATTCAATGTTTCCATATAATAATAATAAAAAAAATTGGTTGATTGTTTACTAGGGGAAAGGATCGATGTGAGAGCTAATATATATGGAGGAGTTCTCCTTATAATTAAGTTTTGAACAGTTCATTATATTTGTCCATTTATATATACTGCATGCATTTATTAAATTACATACTCCCTCTGTCCCAGACTAAATTGCACAGAATTATTTTCACGGTATTCAATACACACGTTTGACCGTTAATATATTTAACTACATATAATCTCGGTAAATAAAAAGTTACTTTTTAGAAACTACTTGTTATGACTAATCTAACAATATCACATACAACAATATTATTATTTGCATATCTATTCAAATATATAGTCAAAGTTTTCTTAGTTTGACTGAATCTTAGATTCTGTGCAATTTAGTCTGGGACGGAGGGAGTATCATATTTTAAAATTTTAAAAAGTTGAATATTGTAATTTTTATATTTTATAGTTTTACTCGCAAATGCACATTATTAGTTGTTTCAATTATAAAATAATTTATTTTTTAAAAAAAATATGATTTTTAAGGTAAAAAGTAAAATAACATATCTATATCCTTATAAATAGCCCACCTTTTCCAAGCGTTCCAATATATATTAGATTTATGCTAATTCATGCCAATGAAATAAGAACTACATATACTTATTATTTTATTTATAAATACGGCTTTTCTTTCAGGAAATAAGAACTACATATATTTTGGAACTATTTCCAAAAATTACTGTATCATGGGCTAAATATGTAGGTATATTAACATAACAGTGCTCTTCTTGGGACTCGCGGTTAGGCGTGAATTATCATCTTCAAATCCTCTGCATAGTGCATACCAATCTGTAAAAATATTATCTGCTTCTGAATATATAGAAAACATCTACGTCAATTTATTGAAATGGACTCTAGTAATTGAGATGAAATATATTGTCTCGTCGATCCATAATATTATTATAATGACGTGTGACATTAAGATGAACTTTTCATAAATTATAGAAAGACCAAGATTTAAACTGTAAATTAAAAGAAATCAAGATAAAAAATTTGAATTGCATTAATCAGGTCATAAACGTATAACTATTTCATGCTGCATAATAAATTTTTGATATTGTGACTGAAACATTTTACCTTTTAGTAATTATAATTTCACTCCATCTTTTCATATGTCCATGAAAAGATAGTTTTTTCCAAAAGTTTGCAAGTAAGGGATGGAGGATTTTATAGCTAAAACAGAAGAAATAAAAGAAAGTGACTGTTTTCCTCTAAAAGAAAATATTTTATAATACCCACTCGACCTCTTTAATCCACCAATCAACTTATAATACCATGTAGAAGGTAGATATATACAAAAATATAACCTAATAATGTAAATGTCACCAATCGACCCCAGAGGAATTATAGTGGTAACGAGCATTGAAGCATAAAAAAATACTTAATAATCACTTCATTAAATTCAGTGTCCACACAAGAAGTATGGCCACGGATATTACATAAAAAAACATCAATATTAATTGATGAGGGAAATTACACAGCATACAGAATCTGAAAAGACAAACTTATTGCAATACACAAAAATATGTAATAGAACTAGAAAAAAAACCCATAATAAAAACACAAAGCAAACATTTTGAAAATGGCTGTGTTTAATTAGGAGCACTCAAACCCTGTTGGGACCTTCTTGCCACAGTTGTTGAGGATGACACTGAGAGAGATGGGGATGTTTAAGTTGATGCCCAAAACATTGGCTTTAAGGGCAGTGCAGAGGCAAATTGCAGCCTCAAGGTCAGTAAGGCCCTGAATAAGGCTACAACATTGCTTTGTAGAAGGGGATCCTATGGAGATGCCAATGATATTAAGGACATTTGCACAAACTCCCAACTTTAGGGTATCCTTAGGGCACTTACCGTTGCTAGGGGTTGGTGGTGTAGCGATTGGTGGTGTAGGGATTGGTGGTGTAGCGGTTGGTGGTTTAGGGATTGGTGGTGTAGGGATGTGTCTCTTTGGTGGGGGAGGGCAGCTTGGGGGAGGTTTTGGCTTAGGGCAATCACCACAAGCATTTGCAAAAGTGAAGAAGATTAGGTTTAGGGCAAGGAAAAGGAAAAGGGGTAGGAAAGTGGTGGATTTGGAAGCCATTTTCTTGGTGAACCCTAAAAATGCAAATGGGATGGTTTTCTTGGTTTGGGATGGTTTAGAATTGGGAGAAAGAAAGGGGTTTTATAGTGAGCAATGAGGGTTCTTGTTGTGATTGATTTTGAAGATATAGTTCTAAAAAAAGATGTGATAGGGCCCACTAGGTTAAGAAATTTGAGTTGGCTAACACAAAAGACATGGATTTACAACATGCATGTGGGAGCGGGGGACGCAAATTGCAATTTGGCCATGTTCCTAGATACTTCATTGAGCCATTGATCAACTTCAAATATAGCAAGGTGAAATTTTTGTAACCAAAAATTTGGTGTGTCGTTTTACACCAAAAATAAATCGAGCTCTAAGCTGAATTTTCAGTTCAGGATTCTGCGGTCGGTATGG
>JAULKJ010000009.1:10264583-10278527 GCA_032355405.1 Rubia balearica
AGTCTAGTCATCATGCTTATCTAGAATCAATCACTTAGCCTAATCAAATCTAATCAGAAACTTGATTTACTCTAATAGGTGGTTGAAAGTCATATAACTCAATATATACGATTAATGATTACCCCTACATAGTACCAATTGATTTTATTATAGGAGCTCATGATTTTAATACTATTATTTTTCTTCTAAAACCTAAATTGTCTTGGTAACTTAACATTTACCCTCCCACAAGTATTTGCATGTTTACACTTTCAAGTCAAATTTTATAAATTTTGACCTTAAATATTAATTAATATTTATTTATGATAAAAATATCATATGAGATATTTTTATATTTATCATAATAATTATTTTTTAAATATTATTTTTCATGCGGAATTGTTGTATGTACGTAACTAGAGTTATTGACGATCAAATATAATCATTAACACTGTAAAAAAGTAAATATGATAATATTTGCGGGACGGAGGGAGTACATTTTATTTGCTTCATATTCAATAAAAAGTTCCAGTTACATTTTTTACATGTATAAATAAGTGTGTGTATATATATATATATATGCTGATGTGATGAGGGGGATAGAGATTGAATTAAACGAGTCAAATTTTACTTATAATTTAAGTCCAAGTAGGAGATATGAACCTTTAGTTGAGACAGACGAAAACGAAAAGTAAACATGATTGGGTTGGACGAAGGAGTATAAGATCTTATTATTCCACATTTAATTCTTGCTGAAATAAAGTACTGAATAATAATTAAATACGAGTAAAAAATAAAAATAGTAAACCAAAACTAATTAAGCTAAACAATGACATTTTAAAATTTTATTGAGTTGAACTAAACTGAATTGTAAGCACGTACAAAAACTTGGGTGAAACAGTTTCACCTAATGTTATGGTGACACGAAGAATTTAACTATAATTATTTAAAGATGGGAGATGACATGAGATACTTTCTGTAATTTTTTAAAACTCTAATTAATTTTTTGTCTCACCATAAGTTATGGTAAATCGGTCTCATACGAGTTTTTCTCTTGAGCTAAAATGCAGATAAGATGGAGAGCATATGATATAATTTTATAATTAATTTGGAAGCCTAGCTTAAAGATGAAAAAGAAAATTCTTTTTAGATCCAGCTATTTATTTAATTCTCAATTGATATTTTATGCGTATTTCAATGTCTGGTCAACAAGCAAGCTTTTGTGAATTGTGATTTGCAGGGCTTTTGATACCTTAATTAAAGATTACACACAATATCTCCATTTCATTTGATATTTGAGATATTTTTTGCTACGAACAAAAATAATTCCAAACTAATAATGATGTATCCTAATTGCTACAAAGCTACACTTAGGTCCTATAGCTAATGACATGACATTTATTTGTCAATAAAAATAAATAAAAAATATATATATATATATATATATTTATATACATATTTATATGTGCAAAAGTCCCATCCTACTTACTTTTTGGAAAATATATATCCACCACAATTTTTTTCCTTAAGAAATATCTAGAGGACTAATCAATTAACCACCATTAGAATTATTTTCATACACTTTTTTTTAAAGGTGTTTATAGCTTTCATTATTTGTAAAGCACAATAGAAGCGAAGTGATAAGTATGTGTGATTATATAAGATTTGGTTTAAGGACATGTTTTTTTCGCGTTTATTTTTATTGAGTTGAATCAAATTGAACTTAACGAATCAAAGCGAATTGAATTGAACCAGAATCAAACGTGTTAAAATTAATTACAATATGACTAAATTATACTAAATTTCATCAAACAAATTTCTACTCTAATAAAGTGAATTGAATTCGGAATAACAAGGCCTATATATATGAGAAATTTACACTAAAATGTATCGGTGGCAAATGAGTAGGTGGGTTTGGAATGAGTTGAAAGGTAAGTAGAACTAATAAGTTTTTTCTAAGGCATTTTGTTCTCGCTCCTTCTCTTCTGTTCGAATGCAAAACTCAGTACAATAAACCCTACAAGACGCGTCCCTGGGGAGGTCACCACCGCAAATCACCATCTCCGATGGCCTCCCCGCCACATTCCCACCTTCCTCAACACCATAACTTCCCTTCCCTAACCTCCTCCGACAATAGATCCACGTAATAAATTGTGATAGATCCATGACTTGCAACAAATCACGACGGAGATTTTTACAAACGAGTCATGGTGGGACTCGCGGCGAGTCAAGGGCCAAACTTTCATTGATGAATTTTAGATATTTTTTACCATCATACTTCATAAGATTTTAGCTTTTAATTATTATTATTATTATAGGTTAACATTATTGTTCCAATATATATATATATATTATAAATCTTAAGTCTTTATGGGATTTCTCTCTGTCAACATTTAACACAGTATTTAACTTTTATTAATCATATATTTTTAAGGAAATTGTTGTCGTTTCACATAATTGCCTAATTTATGAGCTAGGCCCCTATCTCATATTTTCCTCCGCCCTACTTCTCATTCTGCCGCTGCACCTCCTCCTCAGAATCTTAGCTCGTTAAAGTTGTTGCCTTTTTTTAGCACAAAATGAATTGATTTCGTGTCCAAAACTAATACACCAATACTTGAAATGGAATGTCAACTCACAACTACATTTTGGGCATTGATTGGCACATAATTAGTTTCGTGTCCAAAACTAATAAGTACACAATTTATTGCAATTGAAAGCATAATCACAATTATATTTTGGGAACTGATTGGCACATAATCTAGTTGATTCGTGTCCAAAATTTATAATACACAATTTATTGAAATTGAAAGTTAAATCACAATTACATTTTGGGAATCGATTAATCCATAAAAAATATAGCTTAAGAACACGGTCATTAATATGTTATGATGACAGAAATTAAAAAGAGTTTATAGTATAGTGATTAAAATGAGCATTTTAGATGAAACTTTTGTAGTTTATACACTACAAAAGAAAGTTTCAGTATACTGATACAGTGGCGGAACTAGCCGGAAATTGGAGGAGGGGCGGAGTTGGGGCAGGGCGGGGAAGGGGCGGGAGGGGTATATTACCCTAGTCACCGGAGTTTTGGGGGTGAGCCGGTGCTCCGCCGATGTACTGATACAATTTTTGTGACATATAGGAAGAGTCACATTTATTCTGCACCTTCAAATGTTACTGGAATTTTATGGTAGCTACATATGTTACTATTCCACATGTCACATCAGATCGCATCACAACATTTCAAAACTTACTACATTTAATGATAGAAAATTAGCTACACTTGATAGTGTCATAATTATATTAGTGACATTTATATGAGAGACACTTCTGTAAAGCGTCACAATTATTTTCTGACTCACACCTTTTTTTATTAAAAAAACTTGATAAACCTCGAAATATAACTATATTTTATAGCACTTGAAGATTTAACCACATGTAACTTTGTGATTATAAGTTGATTTAGTAACATGATCAATTAGTGACATATATATGTGCAGTGAAAATATACTAACATATGAAGGTGCAGAAATTGTATAATAGTACTTTTTTTACCTGTCACAACAGCTATGCCACTATATTTTTATAGCGATAAAATGTGACAAGTACAATTGAATTTATCCCATTATTTATGCTACCAGAAAGGAAATTGGACACTTCATATTAAATGTAGTTGAGGTGGCATGGCTAGAAATTAAATATTACTAGTACTCCCTCTGTCACATATCAACCCGCAATTTAACTATTCATTTAGTCATTTCTTAACTTTGACAAAAAATTGAATTAGTATGTAAATATAAATACTACTGTATGATACCTGTTAGATTTGATATAACATTCTCTCTCTGTCCCAACAGTTTTAGCCTATTTTCTTTTTCACGGTCTTTAATAATCATGTTTGACCGTTGATATCTCTAACTACATGTAACAATTCCGCATAAAAATTTGATATTTAGATAATAGATGTTAAAATGAATCTAACAATATTTCAAATGATATTTTTATTATAAATATATTAATTTATATTTGTGGTTAAAGTTTACCAAGTTTGATTTGGAAAAGTAAATATATACCAAAACTAGTGGGACGGGGGGAGTATATTTTCAAAATATCAACTTTTTGCAAATTCTAATTGTTCTTAATGAAAGATACTAAAGATCACTATTTTTCAAGTCAACTGCGAAAAGGCAGAGTGTGCAGCTTGAAATGGAACGGAGGTATTAGAATCATGGGCTCTTATCATAAAACTAATTAGTACTATATAAGGGTGACCATGATCTTATATATTGAGTTATAATTCTGTCAACTACTGAATGTGGGACTCTATGAAACACTCCCCTCACGTGCAACAATATTAATCATCGCGCAAATGTGGACATAAAGGGATCACAGGTCAACCATGAACCATCCGCTCTGATATTATATTAGAATCATGAGCTCCTATCATAAAATTAATTGGTACCATATAGCCGTGACCTACCATGATCTCATATTTTAAATTATGAATCTGTCAAGGATAAGTGTGAGACTCTAACATGAGGAAGCAATTAATTATCTCAAGGAGAAATGGGAGTTTTTAAAGAAAAAGAAATGGGAAACCATTTTTTTTCATGTTAACTCCATAAACACGAGTCCCACGATGAGAAGTTAGATTTGACAATTTTGCAGGAAAACAATAATGCAAACGATGTTGTCTCCCATTAATTTTCTTTTCCGTATTTTGCAAAAACCAGACAACTCGCACTGATGGTAGAGTACTGAACTCAGATTTTTGTGAAAGTTTTGGCTGTGTTCATACGAAAGCCACAGAATTTTTATTTTTTCAAAGGACAAAACGGTAAAACAAAATGGATGCAATATCGCAACATTTGGGGAACAAAAAACTGATGGATCTACTCATTCAATATAGTCATAGAGACCCTACTGCTTTGCTTGCACCATGGAGATTTTTTTTTCAAAAAAACAAATTGCAATTATTTAATGATGCTATATTATTATTATGCTCGGAAGGTTCTTTTAATAATGTAAATTTCCCTGTTCCTAGTTGGTTGGGTAAGAAATTTACCGTCAAGAAATGAGATTTTTTTGAAAAAATATACTCCTTCTGTCCTAACTTATATTGTCAAAGAAGAAAATTAGAGTGAAAATATTAAAGTGAAGAGTTAGCATCGATTTAAATTGCAGCAACAGTTTTCTGCTGACTCAGATATAACAGTGATGAAACACTACAAAAAAAACAGTAGTGATGCATATTTTTTGATAGTTACGTAAATGTCACAATATTTGCTCCACTTTTGGGTGTCACTAATATATTTGTGACATGAGTACGTGTCACTAAACTGAATTACCACATCAATCCATGTCACAAACTTTATGACACTTCTAAATTGAGTTGCATCTTAAAGCGTCACAAAAAATATAACGATGATTCAACATGTCACAATATTTTAGTGACACGCTGAATAGAGGCACTTCACAAAGCGTTCTAATAGTTATAGTGACACCTTTGCGTGTCATGGATGATCCAAAAAAGCATCTGGAATTTTTTTTGTAGTGAAAATTAAAATATAGTTTTATAATTTAAAATAATTCTAGCATGAAATCTATGTTTAGCATTTCCTTCCACCTATTTTCGTATATAATTTATCCCTTTCTGTATGTATATTAATTTCGATCGATTTCTTACCATGTATAATGTTTTATACCATCAATTTTTCGCTAGAATGTGGCTTTTTTTGTTGGAATATTTTTACAAAAAGTGTTCTAATGTCAGTGTCAACATGAATCAATTTATTACTATTATGTAATTGAATATTATAATTTTATTTATAGGTTTATTGGTATGGTATGTGAAAAATACAGTCAATGCACTAAATAGTTCTTTTCAGAATTTTGGGTCAGTTTTGTCAAAATCAATGCTGTGCCGACAGTTGGTTGCAAGTTCAGTTGGTGCCAAAGTAATCCAGCCCAAAAGTTCCATCACCTAAATATCAAAGCAAATGGACATCAATTTGACTCCAAATCATTGTTTGGCTTATACACACTGTGAAATATGATGGGGGCAAAAGCTACTAGTAGTAGTAGAATTTGATCACAAAAATAAAAGTAGGATATTGGGTTAAAATTTGTAAAAAATTACAATTGGACATTTTTCCATATATTTTAGACAAACCAAATGCTAGCCCCCTCCTCCCAATAAAGTTTATATTACTCTCTCTGTCCCATTTAGGGGTGGTAAATGGGTTGTCGGGTCTAATACGGGTCGGGTAGTATGAGTTGTTAAAAAAATATGGGTATGGCCAATTTCGACCCATTTTATGATGGATCATAAATGGGTCGGGTTGAAATCCGCTCAACCCGCAGGTACAAAGTTATTCAACTCATGGGTTAAATATGGGTAAACTCGCGTGTTTCAACCCATATATGAACTCATATGGGTTTATATACCAACCTATATGGGTAAAACCTGCGGGTTTCAACCCATATAATGACTCATATGTATTTATATACCAACCCATGTGGGTAAACCAACGGGTTTTAACCCATATATTGACCCATACGGGTTTATATATATGTGTGTGCAAACATGTTTACCCGCAGAGTTCAACTCATATGAGTATACCCCAGTCAACCTGCAAACCCAACTCGTCCGACCCATATTTTCTAAACACTCATATTGGTAAACCTGCGGATTTTAACTCATATGTTGACCCATACGAGTTTATATATATATATATATATATGCAAATCCGTTTACCCGCGAGTTTCAATCCATATGAGTATACCCACAAACCCAACTTACCCGACCCATATTTTTTTTAACGCTCATTTGACCTGGTACCTATTTAACTCATTACCCATTTTATCCATACCCACCCAAGTTTAAAAATAGATTACCGGCTTCACCCTTGGGTTACGAGTCTATTTTCCCACCCCTAGTCAATTTCAAGCTGAAATTTAACTATTCATTTAGTCAAAATTTCCTAATTTTGACCCTAAATTGAATTGGCATATAAGTTAAAATAATGTTGTGTGATATATTGATAGATTCGTTATAACATATATTTTCAAAATAAATCTTCACAATTTTAAAATATCCTCAATAAAAAATATTAAGGATCAAACATTTTTCAAATCAACTATTAAAAGTCAAAATGTGAACTTGAAATGTTACGGAATAAAAAATTGACTCTTGAATTACAATTGAGTTACCTTATAACAAGGTTTGTATGAATTCAATTATTTTCAAATTATTTTCTTTTTGATTTTTTAAATTTAAAAAAATGGCCAGTTCGTCTATGAGAGGTGAGCCCCAATACTACAAAGTTAATGTAACACTTTGAACGTGTTGCTTTAGGTGATGTTGCATTAGAACTAACACGACACTTCTAAAGATTTAGATAACACTTTTAAAAAATTTAAGTAACACTTTATAGTTTATAAGTTATTGTTACATTTTAACAAGTGTTACAAGAAAAATGTTACGATAATTCTAATTTGTATCTGTGGCCAGACCTAAGATCAAACCAGGTTTGGACAAGAAGTGAATAATCTTGTAGTGCCTTTTAGTTGCATTATACGATTTAAAACATAGATAAAATCAATACAATTCTAATTCTAATTCTAATTGTAGGGTTTTCCATGGATCTTGATGTTTCTCAAGAACTTAACATACGAATTATTTTGTCATTAATTGATTGAGAAAAGTGTATAAATGGAAACAACTAGAAAAATGGTGGCACCATAAAACATTACAAGGCCCCTACTCTTTAGCATTGTGTTCCTTTTCTATCAAATTATACCAAACCCTTTGTTACATTTCTCTTTTTCTTCCTATCATTTCAAACTAATTTGTGTCCCTCCAACAAGACATGTGCAGCCCATCCTTAGCTTTGATGATCCCCATTTTGAATTACCAAAGTTGTTGAAGAAAAATGTCACAAACCCCCACCTACCACCATATTACAACTCACTCAAATCTTGATTAAAAGTATTTGATAGGATGGCAAATGGGCGGACGGGTCAAATACGGGTTGGGAATGACCCACTTTGACCAATTTTATGATGGGTAAAAAATGGTCGGGCCAAAACGGGTAGAGTTGAAACCCGCGGGTTGAAAGTCATTCAACTCACGGGTCAAAATGGGTAGACCCGCGGGTTTCAACCCATATGGATTTATGTATCAACCAATATGGGTAAAACCCGCGGACTTCAACCTATACATTAACTCATATGAGTTTATATACCAACCCATATGGGTAAACAAGCGGGTTTTAACCCATATATTGACCTATATGAGTTTATATACCAACTCATATGGGTAAACTCGCGAGTTTTAACCTATATGTGTAAACCGCGGTCAACCCATATTTTTCAACTACCCATTTAACCCATTACCCATTTTACTCATACCCATACAGGTTTAAAATTAGCATTTGATGTATGATTTGGCTTTTTTGGTTATACTTGGATCTTACACCCTCTGTATTTTCATCTCTTCGGATAATCGATTACTCGTTCGGATAATCATATACTAATTTATAAGGAAATAGAAATGCAGGTTAGTTTTCTTATAGAATTAGTTTCATTGTAAGTTAGATTATAAATGGTGTTTTTTTCATAGATTTTAGCATTCTATTTTGTTAGACTTTAGTTTGTAACTCTATATATTGTAACCCTCATCATTGATGAGATGTGTCATTAATCTGATATCAATACACCATAATAAAGTCTTTTATATTTTTATCACTAGTTCAATGCTTAATGAAAATTGATCGAATGGATCTGTCATAACAAATTAAAGGTTTAGTTGCGGATTTGAAGAAGAGTATTCGACAAATTTAAATTTTATGTAGTTAGGAAGGTGGATACAAGTTACGTAACTGAAGAACGTGACAGAGCAACCTCCCCGAATTAATGGAATTCATGTCATAGCTTATAAGTCTAATAGAAGTAAAAAATTTGAGGTTATAAAAAACAGATGGAATTTTTGCGTGCATCTAGTTTTGTATGAAGCTAATAATTTATTTAGTTCTTCCTGGCTAACACGATAACAAAAGGTTAATAAATCGATGCAATATATTGTTATAGGATAAATACATTTATAACCCTAATTTTAGGGTGAAAGTGCAAATATAACCCTTAGAAAGTGTCAATTTAACGCTAACTAATTATTGTATGTGTCAATTTAACCCTAACATTCAAAAAAATTGTGCAAATATAGCCAAACACCATAATTTCAGCATTATCCAAGTGATTTCAAGTATGACTGGAAAATGAAATGAGAAAAACACCTCTTTCTTGTTCAAACCTATCTCCGGCAAATATCAGCCACCATCTGCCGCCCAACTTAGTTCTCATCTCCCATCCAGCTATGTTCTCATCTCCCTCCTCCTTCCACCATCCCATAACCACCTCCCCCCTCTCCTCCTTTCTCCGCCGCTCGCTACCAGACGTAATTTCTCCATCGCTCGCCACCACCCCATAACCACCTCCCCCTCTCGCTCCTCCTTTCTCCGTTGCTCGCCACCACCCCACAGCAACCCCGCCGCCTCCCGACAAACACCACCCACAGCCGGTGAACAACCCACCTCCCTTTTTCCCACCTCCTCCTTCGCCCTCACCCTGCCACCCTCAACCACCACACTATCGATTCCCCGTGCCACCTCCCTCTCTCCCTCCTCCTTCGTCGCCCTTCGCCACCGAGTGAGATTTGGGTGTCGCCGTCCTCTGAATCCCAAAGAAGCTGATTGAGTCATCAACACCGCCGCCGTATTCATCAGAGCTTCATCAAAATTATCAAATGAGGGGAAGAAACCCTTCGTCGGGGAAGAAAGAAATTAGGGGGGGGGGTTCATCTTTTTCTTTTATATTTTTTTAAAATCAAGGACAAAGCTATTTTATCACCAGAATCCGGCCAAACGACAGTTGACTAAAAAGTTAACGCAGTGATAGGTTATTTTGACTTTTTCTGATATTGCAGGGTTATATTGGCACTTTCAACCTAAAGTCAGAGTCATTTTAACACTTAACTCTTTGTATTATATATACATACCAACGTGATTTTGGCACAAAATTTAAAATCGGAACTCATTCATTAGAAATTTGCTTGGATACTTAATTTTTTTTTCTCTTAATTACTTTAGAAAAAGAAGACATATTAAAAAAAAGTATGCATCAAATCACTATTTCTAGGCTCTAACCACTAACCTGGACAATTTTGTGTGAACCCACCACCAAATCATTGTGGAGTTTGCTTTGATCCATCACTATCTTATTGCGATTTGGAGGCTAATGAAAATGACTCATTGTATGTCATCATGTTTTTTGATAAATCAAATGATATCCACTTATAATTACTCCATCTATTCACCTAAAATTAGCAGGTCACTTTGGTGCACAAAGATTAAGATCATATTAATTGTGTGGTTCAAATTCATTTCAAAGAAGAAAAAGTAAAATAAAATGCTCACAATACCTTAAACTATGGCGTAATGAAAATGTACCAAAATAAAATAAACACTCTAAAATGGAAAGTATGTCAATCTTAGGTGAATAAAGGGAGTAGCAATTTTCTTTGGCTTTACTGGTAATTTATCAAATATTAATTACTCCATCTCTTGAAAGACGGTATTTCCATAAGTCATAGAAAGACCAAGGTTTAAAGTGCAAATTAGAAGAAATCAAGATAATTTTTTTGGGTTGCATGAATCAGGTTATAAACTTTATAACTACTACACGTTACATAATGAAAATTTAATATTGCAACTAAGACCTTTTACCTTTTATTAATTTAATTAAACCCAGTCTTCCAATAAGGTTATGAAAAGACGGTCTTTCCCAAGACTTTGCCTATTCAAAATAGGCTAAGAACTTTCTAAATTTAAAAAATATTTGAATGGAGTTGAAAGTAGCCGATCTAAAATTATTAGAGTTGAGTTGGTTGGAGCTGAAAAGAGGTGAGTTGAGAAGAGCTGAGAAGAGTTGCGAGGAGTTGAGAAGAGTTTAGAAAGATGAAAAGAGTTGAGAAGAGCTGGGTTGAGTTGATTGGAGCTGAGATGAATTGAGAATAGCTGAGAAGAGTTGAGAAGAGATGAAAAAAGTTGAGTTGAGATTATTGAAGATGAAATAAGTTGAACTGGATAGGGCCTTAGAGTAGATACTTTCCGTAGTGTTTGTATTATTGATTCATAAGAATATATAGAAGATTACTTCATATAGTTGTAATGTAACATGAACTCTTACTCTAGTCCTCTATTTGATTTAGTCTAACACCCCCTCAAACGAAATATCAGATGTTCATTGACGCAAAGTTTGGATCTGAAAAACTCAAACAAAGGAGGAGAAAGATTCTTGGTCAAAATGTTCGCAATCTAGAACGTAGTGGAAACATGAGGCACACGAAACTTTCTGGCAGAAACTAGCTCTCGAACAAAGTGAGTTAATGTCAATGTGTTTGGCCCGTTTGTGAGCAATAGGATTATGGCCCAAGAAAATAGAACTACTGTTGTCACACAATAGTAGTGGACCTCCAAAGAGAGAAACCTGAAGATCACGTTATAAGTGAGATAACCAGACAACCTCAAAAACTGTATTGGCCAAGGCCCGATACTCATACTCTGTACAAGAGCGAGAAATAGTGGGCTACTTCTTGGCGCTCTATGACACGAGATTGCCTCCAAGAAAAACAACGTATACATAAGTGGAGTGACGGGTCTCGATGCACCGAACCCAATCAGCATTTGAATAGCTCAACACCAGGAGAACTAGCAGCCCGAAAGGTGAGACCAAAATGAATAGTGCCCCAAAAATAAAGAAGAATCCAAGTAACCGCATCAAAATGACCATCTCTAGGGTCCTTAGAGGAACTGACTAATGGAGTTAATTGCAAAAGCCAAATCAGGCCGAGTGATGGTTAAATACTGCAAATCTCCAACCAAAGAGCGATAGAGTGTCAGGCTTTAAAACCGAGAACTGGTGCTGCTATGAAGATGGGAGTTCGGAAAAAAATGAGTGGAAACAGAGGTAGCTTCCGACATCGCATCACGAATAAGAATATCACAAGCATATTTTGCCTAACGAAGAAGAAAACCAGAAGTAGTGGGTGAAACTTCAAGTTCAAGGAAATAGTGAAAAGCACTGAAGTCCTTGATAACGAAATCCTGATGAGTGTGAGTGATAAACTGTTGAAGAAGAGTGGAGTCATTTCCTGTGAGAATAATATCATAGACGTAGACAAGGAGATAAAGCAAAGATGTCCCACAAGAGAGAGTGAACAAAGAAGTGCCAACAGTACTGCACTGAAATCCAAGTCGAGCCAAGTATGTACTAAACCTCTGGAACCAAATTTGAGGTGCTTGCTTGAGGTCGTAGATGGCCTTGCGCAAGCTACAGACATGATCTGGGTAAAGTTGATTCTTGTAGCCAACATGTTGAGCCATGTGCACCAGAGAACGCATCGTAGTAATGGCAAGAACTGTGCAAACTATTGAGGCTTTGACCACAGGGCTGAAGGTGTGGTTAAAATCAAATCCTAGAATCTTAGAGAACCCCTGAGCGACTAGCGGAGCTTTTTAGCGCTCGATACTACCATTAGGACAATACTTGAGACGATACACCCAATTGGAGCCAACAATGTTGACATACGAAAGGCGTAGAACTAACTCCCGAGTATACTAACTCCGCAGAGCATCAATCTCCTCATCCATAGTTGATACCCAAGAAGGATCACGAAGAGCAAAACAATAGTATGTAGGCTCATTCCGAGAGAGTAATACAGTGATAAAACCATGTGCGGAAAGATCCGAGTAGTCACGCCGATGAATAGCCCCTGTAGTAGATCAAGTTGTCATTGGATGGGTCTGTAAAGGTGGTGAAGAGAGGGAACCAGCCGAAAAAGACAACGATGATGAAGAAGTCGGTGAGCCAGGGGGAGTGGAAGGTAGAGAAATAACCGGAGGTGAGATGGGAACAACAGATAATGAAGGAACCACCAGAGAATCTAAATCGGATGAACATGTAAGACAAGGGAGAACCAGCCGCTGTGGTAGGAGGGGGAGGAAATGGAAAGTGGTTAGCGTCGTTTTACTCTCCAAATACCTGGAAACTCAATACTATTTAGTACACGGTAAGCAGGGTCGATCCCACGAGGAGCAAAATCAAATATTCTATTTCTTTCTACTAATTTCTCGAACTCTTTCGGTGATGCCACCACGCCTTAATTTTGAAGATGATTTCTAACATGAAAATTGCAAAAAAAAAAAAATGAATCTAAGGAAATGAGAAATAATATATTAAAATGATATCGGCTAAGAATAACTCATGCTAGTTACTATCGATCATAGGCGCAATAATAAATCAATTCTTGCACATCTATGGGTTATAGATAAGTAGGTACACTTAACCCCCAAATTTTTCTTACTTTATAGACAGTTAATCAATTATAATTAACTAACTGTTTCCCTTAACAAAATGTCCCTAGAAAGTATCCACTAAACCAGAACACATTTTGATAGCATTAATAATTAAAAGAACCCGATATAGCATTTACCCAAGTATTCGCAAGTAGCAATGAACACTCAATTATTCCATATCTTGCTATTACAGTCTTAGCTAGCTATCTGTTTTTCACAAGATTGTGCCACTTACTAATCCCATCCAACAATTACGTATGGGGGGAAATTAGATAGCAGTATTCTAAAAATATTCACGTTGGCCAGACTCAAACATATTAGAAATAAATTCAACCAAGAACAATCAAGAACATGCATGAATAAATTATAGAGCAATTAGGTCTCACGATTTAAAACTAACATTTGTTATTCTCTGCCTGTTGGTATGCCTTGAATACATATTAGCCACTTCGATAGGTTGGAACGGGGATCTCGCTTCCCTGTCAGTTAGTCGAGGGGTCCACGGGGGCAGAGCGCACCCTGGCCTAGGGGTCGGGGGGGGGGGGGGGGG
>JAULKJ010000009.1:10293412-10305626 GCA_032355405.1 Rubia balearica
CTTTAATTACTGATATTAATAGTACAGTAAAATTTGATATTTAGAAATTACGTCGACATAGAAGTCTAACAATATCTCACATGATGACATTAGAGTCTATATACTAATTGAAATTTATGGTCAAACATGTTTCTTGAATACCGTGAAAAAGATTCTGTGAACCTTATGCTGAGACGGAGGGAGTATAATAATTGCACCACCACAAATGAATTTGAATTTCTAGCTCCAAATCAGTTGGATTAAGACAAAAGTCACCTATTACTATTAGCTATAGTGTATTATGGTCACGAGTTCGTATGCACAACAAAACAAGGTTTTGGAATGGTCTTTCATTCCGTGCTTTCTTCGGAGTTTCATGATTTATGAATTAATTAATTATGATTGCATTATAAAAATTGATGGGTTTTGAAAGGATTGGTTAGCATTTCAAGTACTATCTAGGTTGTCTCCTTGGTGCGAAACTAAAGGACAATGTCCCCATGAACACGAAAACCAATATTATTAAATTAAGTAACCCATTTTTTTATTATTTTCTTTTTGAAAATAATCATTCATAGTTAACAGGAAAAACGCCAATCAGCGAATATGATAAGCGGAATCGATATTCAACTCAACTAGGCTCTAGCAATAATTAATGTATTGTAAGGATTTATCTAAATTACATGTCAACCAGACTGATCGTCTGTAATGTTAAAGGTTAAATATCCAATAAAACTGTAATATCACCATCAATAAAATTAAGTGACTCATTTTTTAAATGTCGTGATTTACTTTTTATTATTCTGAATTGAGCGCATTTTGAAAGTAAGAGTTTTTCATTTTAGTATGTAAATATGAGAACGTCTCCTAAATAAAGGTCTTTTTCTTTAACTAAATATTTTATATTTTGATTAATATTGTATTTTTCAAAGTTTAAATTAAATTGTGCCTTTTTCATAAAATAATTTTTTATTTTCATATTTAATATATATTATTACATGCTTAACTAAAAGTATACATGTATTTAAATTCATATATTTCGAAAACTTTAAAACAAGCATTTTTCCTAAGACTTAATCTGTTAGCTAATTTAATCGCAGATGTTATTAATGTAACATTTACAATTAAATTAGCTATCAAAATAAACAATCTTTAAAAACTAGGAAAGCTTGTGGCAATTAAAGTGAGACAGGACTGAGGAACACAAACACAACAAAAAAAATTCGTTTGTTTTTTTTTTAAAAAAAATTTCTGCAAAGAAACAAAGGGGATGGGAAACAAAAGTTAAAAAATGTACTAAAAAAGTTGTCGTTTTTACCACTTTTAACTCCTTGTAAACAGTAAAAGAGTCATGCATGTAGAATAATTTAAATTTCAGTGCTTTCCCATCTTCCATTCTTATTCTTTCTTCTATTCCCACCTGAGTCACTTCAAACTCCTATGAAAGATTCCACTGTGATTCCGCCAATATTTACCCATTAATTCCACGGTACTCCTTTTGGCCCCGTTCAAATTTCATAAAATTATTTTCATGGTTATTAAGAAACATATTTGACAGTTAATATATTAAAATACGTATATTAACAGTAAATAAAATATTGATATTTAGAAATTACTTGTTACGACAAATCTAACAATATCAACATGACTTTTCATCAAAAATATACAGTCTATTTTTTAAATATCATCATCAATTTTTAAATAGCAAAATATAAATAATTCACGTCAATCCACTAATTATTTCACCTTCTCTGCTTGTATAAAAATTATTTCATTTTAAGAAAGTGAGTCTTATAAAATTGGAGGTAGCACAAATGGAGCCAGGGAGAATGAATGACCGTGCGAGCCTTCTCTAAGATTCGGTGGTGAAGGTAGTATATTAGAAGTGCAACACCGGATCAGAATGTTCCACCTCCTTTCATCGCTCGTTGATTTATGTCAGAAACGATGAATCAATCGTTGTTTTTAGTTGTTAAGTTCAGTACTTAAACAACTTCGGTTGATATTGTTTTTTCTTTCAACTGTCAAGTATTTAAATGACGTTATTTTTATAGTGGAACTATAGCGTTTGATACTTGAAAGACAAAACGAAATTGTGGTTAAATAATATATTTTTTCCCCAATTCAAATCTCAAAACCCTTACCAATTTTCCCAATCACGTGCCAGTCGTGTCCACTATAAAAAAGAATGAGGCCGCAACTCTGAATCTCCACTCCCACCAGCCACCGAGATCGTCCACCACAACACCACTGTTGTTGCACCAAGTTTTTCTTCAACAAAAATATTAAGACTCCTCTAATATTTTGCTCCGATTCTACCAGTTTGAGATAGTATGGCAATGAAGTAGTCTCACACGGGTCTCTATGTTAGTTTGTGGACATATTTTAAGTATAAATCAAGGGTTTCATCTCTATATCCATCTTCTCTTTCAAGGGGTTAAAATCATCCAAAATGGGACATAAAAATGTGATTTGTAGGGTATTCCCTTAAATTGAACTTAATGTGGAAATAGTAGAGCCCTATACTTCTAAGTACTATGCATGGCTTGTTTTGGCCACCAATTAATACTTGGCTGGCACTTGCCAACATGCAGGACAAAAAATTCAATTTCAACCTTTTTATTTAATTGAGTGATTCAAATCATGTCTGATATCTGAACGATTGTAATGTACTATCCCTTAAACAGTCAAAATCATTTGTTAAAGTGTATACATAGGAATGAGTTTTTTTAGTTCCATTTCATTTATATGCAAATCTAATATAAACATGTTATTTAGTGTCCAAAGATAACTCGGTTTAAATAATTTTATTTTATTTTAATTGAATTTAATATTACACATGAATTATGTCTTGAATGAGTGGTTAATCTACTAGCTAGACAGGTCTAACGTTCAAGACACAATCATCTGAAGTTAATTGGTATTATAGGACTGCCTCTGTAATTCCCTTTGTTGTGTGATTTTTCATGTTA
Organism: Rubia balearica; assembly: GCA_032355405.1. Taxonomy (NCBI): domain Eukaryota; kingdom Viridiplantae; phylum Streptophyta; class Magnoliopsida; order Gentianales; family Rubiaceae; genus Rubia; species Rubia balearica. The sequence goes on from JAULKJ010000009.1 coordinate 10,296,364, forward strand.
CAGATTATCTATGAACGTACGATCGTAGTGATTCCGACAAAATTCATCAGATTTCAATCAATTCAAGTGGCAGCATCTTCTAATTTAGTTCTGTGACTATCACTAAAGTATGATGTTTGTACCTAATCATTCCTAAAACACTAGAGCCTTGGATAAAGTAAATTCTCATGACGCTTTTCTCCCCAAATTTGTACGCATTCAATACATTCAACATAACACAAAATAAGAATTGTTTTTACATTATTCAAATTTCACGTCGTGTTTGTTTGCCTGCCAATAAGTTGCAAAAGCAACAAAACTCATTAATAATTTGCAACTCGTGATGTTTCCAAACAAAATTACACACGTGTAGGGCTACTAGGGCGTATTGAAGGTATTTTGGACGTTATAATGAAACCTCAGCTGTTTCAAAAAAAAAAAACCCCTCAGTCTCACCAATTGACCATTTATTTTGTTAGTGCAATTGAGCGTTTGCTTTTGGTCCAAGTACAGGTCATTCAAGTTAGTTAATGGTGGCAATTATTGCGGCGAATTCTCCGTCCGCTAAACCCTTCTGCACAGACCTCTCCGACCCGCACCCCTTTTTCTTCAAATTTTTTTTTTTCATTTTCCCATTATTGAATAAGTGTAAGATTTATCTCCACAGATTAGTTTTGTTTTTTGACCTGATCAATTAGATCGTTGTATTCATGATGATAACTCGATTTAAGTGTTCATGTTGATGTATTGTTCTCGATCTACTTGTAAAGATCGTGTGTTCGCAATTTCGTTTGTGATTTTATTTTTGGATTTTCATAAATTTGGGTTCATCAGATCTGTATTTTTCAAGTTATTTACAGTTTGGACAACATAGATCGTGGCTGGATCAAGTGGTGCTACAGTTGTTGTAGATCCATGTTTGGCGCAGTAATATTGATGAGTGATACGCTCCTCTTTGCCAAGTGGTCATGTTTTTTGCAGGAAGCAAGTTAATATCCCAGAGGGTGATGTTACAGTTTTTTATTGAATTTCTTATTTGTAACAGTACAGACGATGACTCTGGTTGACATGTAATTTAGATATCCTTGCAATATGCTAGATATTGCTAGAGGCTAATTAGGTTGGATGTCAATTTCATTTATTGTAATCGTTGTTGGGCATTTTTTCCAACATCTTGGAATGATTGATTTTTTCAAAAAAAGAGAGAGTTAATGGTGGCATTTAATTATGCATCCAACAACCCTATACTCCGGTTAATGCCATAGGCATATAGAAAAACGAGTCTGAATTAAAATTATAAAAAAAGTAAAACGTTTTAGTTGCAATATTAAAAAATTATTGTTCAACATGCAGAAGTTATTAGTTTATGACTCGATTAATGCAATCCGAAAGTTTTATCTTGATTTCTTCTAATGTGCAGTTTAAACCTTGGTCTTTCTATAAGTTATGGAAATACCGTTTTCAAGAAACGGACCTCCTACATGTAGAGATGTTTAATCAATTCTCAACCAAGAAATACTCTTAGTTGAGGTATAACTGCTTACAAACTGCACGTGTGAAATATTCTTTTACAATTAGTTTTAATAAATATTGTGAGCATGTAAGAAGATGTTCTTAAAAGACTAAAGAAAGCTCCGAGTATTATAATATTTCTATAATGATGTTTTTCATAACACCAAGATCGCCTATTTGTAACCACGTGTATTCTATCATCCGTTCAATACGCTTAGGTTTAGAGGCATCTTTTCAATTGAATGCACGTAGTATTGGTCGACACATTTAATCAAAACAATGTACGTTTTGAGTCGTGAATATATAATGTATCGAGTTGAATATTGAAAAAATGATCTGATTCATCTTTTCCATATTAATCTGAATGCATTATTTAGATCATATTCTTTTGATCTATGATATAATTGAACTAAATCAAACTAAACTAAAATTAATAATAATAAATAAGTTAAGTATATTAATTCAAAATTGAAGGATTGCATGTTTAAAACGTGAATGATCATGGACACGGTGATAGTTCTATTAATTTACTCTAATAGAATTGAAAGTAAGTAATTCACAATGTTTGGTGTGTCTGTCATAAATAGAATAAATAGAGTAAAGTGGGTTAAATTGTTCTACATATGTACAGTATCAATCATGATCAATCAAAAGATTAATCAAGATGTAACTCTATCTACTCTATCACCCCCATCAAGCTAAGCGTAGGACTACAATACACGCAAAGCTTGGAACAAAAAAATAAAAAGATTATGAGACAGATCCTTAGTGAAAATATTGGCAACCTGGAGTGACGATGGAACATGACTAACACGAAGTCTGCTAGAAACAACAAGTTCACGAACGAAGTGGTAGACGATGTTTATACGCTTGGACCGCTTGTGTACAACAGGATTTTGAGCAAGAAAAATGGCACTGCTATTGTCGCAAAATAGAAGAGGCAACGACGAGAGAGGAAGCCGAAGCTCTTTAAGCATAGTACACACCCAAGCAAGTTCAGCCGCAGTGTTCGCCGTAACACGATACTCAGATTCACAACTGGATCTAGACAGCAGAAACCCTTATATCGGGCGCTATAACTCACAAAGATACATGGAGTAATGCGAGGGGCCAGGTTGTGTGGAGCAAACAGTCGAATGAAGGGATACACCCGACATCCAAAAGGGTGAATGTTTGAGTAGTCTGGATGATGACCATAAAGCAGAGAATATGGTGAAGCATTTCAAAGAACTGGTGCGGGGAAGACTGTTGATGGTGTAGGTAGCCATGGCGAAGGCAACATCCTAGTTCGAAATCGGCAAGCAAGAGGAGAAAAACATCGATAAACCCATCTCTGCAACGTGGCAGTGTTTATGTTCCGCTCTATCATTTAGCTCCGGTGTGGACAAACAAGAAATCTGGTGAAAGATCCCTCTATCTACAAAACGAGATCGTAAGAGTGCATTTGTGAATTATGTCCCTCCATCACTTTAAAAGACCTTGATCGAATAAGAAAATTGGTTTTCGACTAATTTCTGAAACTACAAGAACGTCTCAAAGAAATCTGATTTTCGCGCCAACAGATAATACCAGGTAAATCACGATAAATCGTAAACAAAAATGGCATAATAAGGGAATCCAATATCAGATAAAATTAAAGCAAGACCCCATAAATCACAATGAACTAAGTGGAGGACAGCCTGTGCCCGTCTAGGATTGTCCACAAAAGAAAGAATTTTACCTTTCACCATTTCACAAGGAAAGCAAAGAACAGGTTTAGGTGGTAAAGAAACAACTTCAACAAGGTTCAGTTTATTTAACAAGGAAATAACTAAAATGGAAGTATGCCCTAGTATAGCATGCCAAACATCAAAAGAAACTATATGTTTATTAGCTTTAACATGAGCAACAAAAGCAGCACCACTTTTCTCAAACACCTAAAGACCGCTATCACATCGACCTTGGCCCACGACGTTCTTTGTGGACTGATTCTGAATCACAAACGAATTCTCATTAATAGAAATCACAACATTCATGTCCCTTGTCAGTTTACTAATGGAAAGTAGGTTTTTTGTAATATCAGGAACCACCAACACATCAGATATTCATAAATCACGAGAAAATCGACGATGTCCAATATGAGAAATAGGAATAGAACGCTCATTAGCAATAGTGACAGAGCGGTTACCAGAGTAGGGGACAACATTGTCCATGCCAGAGAAATTAGAGGCCATATGATTTTTCGCGCCAAAATCCAAGTACCAGTCGGAGGCTCCATCATCAAGTGAGACAAAGGACTGGAAAGCATCTGCTAGGCGAGCCGAGTCAGAGTTGTGCGCTGCCGACGAGAGTCTGGAGCACTGCAGAGCTGTATGACCAAACTTATGGCAAATTTGACACTTCAAATTCCAGCATTTTTTACGACCAGAACCTGAGCCGTCTGAGGAATGAACTGGCTAACTAGAACCACCCCCAAGGCCACGCATGGTGGTTGAAGCGGCGAGTGAAAATCAGAGCCGCCAGAAATTGCAGAGGAGGAGGAGGCGAATAAAACTGGTACCTGATATGAGTCTGGGCCTGCGCCGGATGAAGTCTGGTGGAAAATTTTGTGACTTCAAGCTCTGGTGACGATGTCGGAGTACGTCAAAAGAGACGACTAGGACAATTGAACGCTGGTGAATTAGCTGAAGCCAGGGCCGAGATCTCGCAAGATAATCATCACTCGATCTCTGGGCAGAACTGGGGAGTTGAGAGCAAAAAGGTCATCGACCACCGCTTTGAATCGGCAGTGAAACTCTATCACCGATGAAAACCCTCAGGGAATTGTGTACAGTTCATCCCTGATTTGTAGCTCACGAGATGCAGACAAGTTGTCGAACGCTAAAGCCAAAAAATCCCACATGTCTTTCACCGTAGTACATCTGATAGTTTCCACCATCGTCTTCTCGGTTGGCGACGAAAGGAGCAGCTCCTGGAGCCTCTTATCCTGTGCCACCTAAGAGCTGAGCGCTGCTTGGAATTTTGCGACGTCCGGTGTGACGTCTCCATTTTGAGAAGGGTGCTGAATGAGGAGGATTCACCTTCTGTGGGAACCGTCGGCTTTGAAGTCGACCCGTCTAAAAAGTCAAAGATACCCTCGGATTCAAGGAGCACTTGAACTTGCGACTTCCACATCATATAGTTGTTGGAATTTAGTTTGATCGGCAACATATGAATAAGGGTAGAATAGCTTAATGGGTTGTCCGCCATTGAAGCAAAACAAGGTTCAAGATTTGAATTGGCTTGGAGAACAAGGATTGATTTTTGTTGAGAAACGATGCGAAGAATCGTTACCCGTATGATACCATAAAAATAAGTAATTCACCATGTTTGGTGTGTTAGTCATAGATAGAATAAATAGAGTACAATGAGTTAATTACATTGGACCTAAATTGTTCTATGTATGTACAACATCAATCACGATCAATCAAAAGATTAATCAAGATATAACTCTATCTACTCCATCAAGAATCATTCCCTAAACTTTAGGGATGTATAGTGAAAACTCCTATAACATCAATTTTTTTCTCTATATTTTTGTACTATATTAGTTTCTGAAAGTTATAAATTACAGAAAATGACTATTGTTAACATAAATGGTTAAGAATTTTGATCATATTTTATGAGACAATATTTTATTATTCTATAGGTTTCGGTTGGAGGAAAATTGATATAAATGAGCTCAAAGTCAATTCTCAGCACGCATAAATTAAATGCAAGTTAAGAGAATAGCACGTCTCAAGTTAAGAGAATAGCACGTCTCATGATGAGCAATGAAAAGATATGACAACAAAAAGGAACGAAATAGTATCCCAATGTTAGCTTTAAATCCACCTTTGCATATAGTTGCACAATCAATGAACAATTTGATGAAAGAACAAAGATTATAAAGAGCCTTGCATGCAAGATATTACTAGTATCACTATTGGGACAAATATATAAATGGTACGTGTTAGCGTTATACCATGGTTCACAGAATTACGATTCAATATATAAAATAATGAGTCAATCCTATATAGTCCTAATTGATTTTATGATATAAGTCAATGATTCTAATATGGTATCAGAGCTCACCGGTCCGTGGCCCCTTTATATCCACGTTTGCGTAATAATTAATGCCGTTGCACGTGAGGAGACGTATTAGTGTTTCACATCAGTGATTGACAGAGTTTCGACTCAATATATAAGATCATGGGGTCAACCTTACTTAGTAGGAATTTCTTTTTTTAAAATTTCTTTTCCTGTCAGTGACACGTGGCGCCATTTGGTTTGCCACGTGTCATAACGGCTAGTACAGTTTTTTTAATCGTTTTTCTACTATTTTTCAACACACTTATTTTTTGTTCAAATCAAATCAGATAAACTCTAAAGAGCAGGATCTTAGTCCAAAATTTGATGGACGAGGATAAGGTGAAAGACCTTAACGAGTACATTAATTTGTGTCCAAATTAAAAGGGCTTCTTAATCTTGTACGTTTCAACTACCAACACATCAATCAAATGACAATTAAACACATTTAAATAAAGTCATTGATTCTTTAGATAACCAAGAGGGGTTACAAAAGAATATTCTTTATGGAAACCGTTAGCTTCAATTCAACTCGTTTGGTAATACTGATCTATTGCCATAGGGGTTAGGGAGTTTATGACAATTAATTAAGGAAGGCCACTTAATTTCTCATTAATAAACAACTTCCCAAAAAAATAAAATCTCACTAGTTAATTGACTTCAATAACTTGTTGGAGGGAAACAATACAACTAATGCATGATCACTAAAATAACACTAGAAGGTAAGGAACACAAAGTAATCATTACAAAATAATTGTATTATTCATAATAGACTTGTCCCTTTTTAGTTACGAAACTAAAATTTGTTAGTTTTGATTCGACTTGACAACTCTTAATCGTTTACCTGAATCGTATATGAACGTTGTACTATATCCATTAAAAGTAATATTTGCATCGAAAACAACAGATATAACGGAAATATATAATAGCTGTACTCCAAGAAGATTTCAAATTTAAATATAAAATAATTAACTTCCAAAGGTTAGAAGTTAGATAGACCCATACTATAATCAGTGGCGAATCCAGAAAATTTTCAATGGGGTAACCACTAATATATATAAAAAATATATTTAATATTAATGGTAAACAAATTTTTTACATGGGGTAACCAAACACTAATACCCCCCCTTTTTTTTTACCATGGCTATTCCATGCATACACATAGAACCCCCTGACTATAATTACTATAAACATTAACAAAACCTTAAGTGATTTCAAATTAGTGAATTATATATCACTCTTGTGTATGAGTTTATAACAAACACCTACTAACAAAAATATAATACCATGGTTAGCAAATAGCAATAGAACATGGTCAATCAAACCTGAAACCAAACCAAAGCAAACCAACATTCATACTCTTTCCATCTCACTTTAAAATGCTCTTATTAAAAATTAATCCTTTTAAAGTACAATTTACGATAAATTTCTAGTTATATACTATCAGTAACAACATTATTATGTGAAATTTTATTCGATTCATTATAACGTATACTCATTATAATACATATATACGATTATCAGATGTTAATGCATCCGTAAAAATTGATCAAAATGTGTACTGATTGAACTAGAAAGAGAGAACAGTGTATCATGAGCCCTTCTTTCTGATTCATCCCATGATTTTGTTTTCTGATCACATTACACTGATACGCATACTCATACCAATACAATCTCAGTACGACCAAAAACAATTGTCCCATCAAAACTCCCATTTCCCAAATCATTATGTCTTCTTTCACTACACTTAAATTTCATTGATGCAGCTTCTCCCTTCTCATTCAATGCCATCTTTTCAACACGCACAAACACACACTCCAACGTGGTCCAGGGGTATTTTCGTCATTGCGTAGCCTACCCTCTCCCCCAACCATTTAATATCCCGACATATCTCTCCCATTCCATTCTTCCAGCTCAACTTGAAATTACTCTAAGCCCACAGAATAATTTTTGATTATTTTTTATTATTTTTTATTAAAAAAAAGGCTAGATGATTGGCAAAATCTAAGAAAGCATTGTCTTTACATAGACAGACATATGGAAACATGAATTTGAATTAAAATTACGGAAAGGCAAATATTTTAATTGCAATATTAAAATTTTAATATGCAATGTATAATAGTTATAAATTTATGATCAAACTAATGCAATCTAAAATTTTTATCTTTATTTATTCTAATATACAATTTGAATCCAGTCTTTTTCATAACTTATGAAAATACTGTATTTCAATAATTTATAAAAATATTGTCTTTCAATAATTTATAGAAATATTATTTTTCAATAATTTATGAAAAGATCGTTTTTGTATAGAGTCTAGATAATTTATTAGTGTTCATTACATGCAAGTATTTATATGTGTACTTGTGTTTTAGAAGTTTGTAAGAACGAGAAAAAACGGACCGCAAGTTCGAAAAATGGCGTGGATGAAATCATTACAGTGCAAGTCGAGAGCGTTGGACGACGTCGTTCAGCAGAAGGAGAAGCTCCGGGGGATTCGTTCCGGCTGGAAGTCCGACCCGACGCGCCACCACATCATTCCCAACTCCGCCAACTGCCGGCAAAGCGTCCAGAGCCTCAAGGATGTGGTGGAGGGTAAACCCAGACAGCATAAGCCGTCGCCGGAGGATTCACCGGCGGCGAGAAAGAAACGGGAAAACAGAGGTGCGAAAAGATCCGTTTCAAGAAAATCCGAACCCGTTTTGCATCCTCCCCAGCAACCCGGTCTGTACGGTCGTACCGGTGGGGCGAGAGGTTCACGCGCAGCCGAGTCGCTGACGGAGCTGCCGCAGGGCCACCCTTCGCGGAACGTGGTGGAGATTATCTTCCACTCGAGCTGGTCGTCGCCGAAGGCGTTCTCGGGTCGGGTCGAGATGGTGTTCAAGGTCCAGAACTTGCCCAGGACGGTGACCCGGTTCGAGGAGTACAGAGAGAGCGTGATATCACGCGCGGACTCCGGCGCCGCCGGGCTGGTAGAGGAGAGGAGCGGTCAGGAGAATGCGCGGTGCGTTGCGGATGGGAATGAGGTGATGAGGTTTTACTGCCTGGGGCACACGAACTCCAGCGGCGCGTACGACCCGAGCGGCTGCGCGTGGGCCTTCAGCGGGTTCAAAGGGCCGGCGATATGCACGTTTTCCGGCAGTGGCGGGGCGCACAACAGCGCCGGAGGCGGGAAGGGGCGGAGGGCGATGCTGGTTTGCCGGGTGATCGCCGGCCGAGTTTGTAAACAACTCGGTTTCGACTCGCTGGTGGAAGGGACGAAATGTGGGTATGACTCAGTCAGTGGGGGAAACAGCGAGTTGCTCGTGCTCGACTCACGTGCGGTATTGCCATGTTTTCTAATTATCTACAAATTGTAATATACCACACTTTTTTTAAAATTTTATCTTCCTCTTCTTTAATTTCTTGCATTTTCCAAGTATTTAAAATTTCGCCTACTTCATTTTTTGAAATTTTTTGTAGGCCAGTGAATTAGGGTTTGTTTGATAAACTATGTCGATTAATGTTTAGTGGTAGACAGCGGCAGAACTAGAAAGAAATGAGGTTTGGGGAAGGTCGCACCGGCTCGCCCCAAATTCCGCCATTGGTGGTAGAAAATGTTATTTCTACCTTTTTTTAATAAAAAAAAGAGAAAAGTGTTTTTATAACTCTACTTATTTGACATAAGTGCCAATATAACCCTTAAA
>JAULKJ010000009.1:10356671-10368332 GCA_032355405.1 Rubia balearica
AATACCAATCTCAAACAAAGGGAAGCACATGGTGAAGGAGGGTTTTATTATGAGTGGGTCAGATATACTTTGTGTGGAAATTTGATTGTCTCCAAATATGGGGGTATTGGGGTGTGTGTGGCAAGGCAGAATTTTGAAAAATACCGTTCTTCCACAAGTTTATAGAAATATGAGATTTAATTAGAATAATAAACGGTAAAAGGTTTTAGTTGCAATATTAAAATTTTATTATACAACGTGCAGTAGATATAAAGTTTATAACCCGATTCATGTAATCCAAAAATTTATTTTCATTTCTTCTAATTTACACTTTAAACCGTGATCTTTTCATGACTTATGGAAATATCGTATTTAAAAAAACGGACTCTTGCGGTAAATATCACTGTTTCCTTCCAATTAGTAATTAATTACCTTTACTTCATTGATAGCTAGGATCCACCCAACGATCTACACTGCATTTTCTCTATTCTGTTTTTTTCCGTAGACCATTTGAATCTCGATGCATCACAAGATGTAAGGATAATAATATACAAATCAATATTTATCCATCAACTAATGCTGTAGACTCATTGTTATAAATAAATCTTTACATCTTTAGAATATCTCCATTACTAGAGTTATTTTTAAAAAATCCAGTTGACTAGTCATATTAATAAACAGACACTCAATCAATAAAAATACACACAATCAAACGTTAACATCAAGGGATGCTCTCACTTGAATAATTAGGAACCATTAATATTAATGAGATCAATTCAAATTTTGTTAAGTCACCGATTGACATGTCATGCATAATTTTTAATTGTGACAGTTGCATTGGAGATAAAAATCTTAAATGACGACGGTTAATTTATTTTGTTTACGTCACACTGAAGTTCCAATAAAAATATAATATACGGACCAAAAGACACCAAAAGCTGACCTTTGGATTGGAGATACTCTTACTTAGGAGCAACTTTTTATTAACTAACACGTGAACAACATGTGTCATGTATCGTGTCCCCCTATAATACAGGTTTCCTGAAAAAATTCTTTACCGATTTATCTATGAATTTAAGTTGATTTTTTTTATTTTAAAATAAATTTTATTAAAATTAATGATTTAAGAATTTAGAGAAATGCTTCTTATATACCTTTCCACTATAAACGTCCTTAAAGGCAAACCTAGATGGGGCTGTTGGTGAGCTGGAGCCCCAGTACCGGCCGCGGATGCATTGGGTTGAATGTATGAGACCGAAGTGTGTCTTTGTGATCATTTTTCAAGCTCAGTTAATATTTTAGATTTATGCATCCTCATAATTTAAGTGAAATTTTATTTAAGTTCCTGACTATATCACTGTCCATTACTCTTTTTTAAAACAATTTATATAATTTTTTTATTGCTGGACAATTTTTTCTACTCCGTATGTTCTATTTCAAGTTACACACGTTTACTTTCATCAGTTGACTCAAAAAATATTTGATTCTTAATATATTTTATTAAGGACTAGCGAAGTACCACTACGCGTTACGCGATATTATTAATTAAATATTAGAATTAAGTTTTTTGTACATGTTGTGTCTTACCTTTAAATAGAAAACAAAGAATTTTATTTAAAACTTTAAAGTTTAGCTATCTAAGAAAAACTATATGAGATAGTTTTAAATCGTTAAATATTGAATACGATGTAATTTGAATATTTTTATAATTTTCACTCAAATTATTTAAAAAGTAATTATTTATATGTTGACATTCATTTTAAAAGACTATCATAATTATATGCATTTCACTGCAATTGATAAAAGTAAATATCAAATGATCTTAGTAGTCTCACTAATTATAAAATGTTCTCATTTAACAGTTAGTCGGTCTAAAACAAAACTTTGTCATGTATAAAGTAATAAATAAATAGTATGTATACATATTTCTATCAAAAGTACTCTATGAATGTAAAAAAATCCAAACATTTTGTTATTTTAAATTATGTGTCTATTTAAAATATTTCAGTGATTGATTATATGTAGTAAAGAATTAAATCAGTAACATATTATCATATTAGTAAGTTATTTTTAGACAACGTGGGTTTAGCTTAGTCAAAATGACTTCAATATCCCTGGTTGACAGCACCATCTAGAAAGCAAATAATTTCTATTATATGGTGATTGAGATAGTTAAAACTTATAAAAAGTTGATATTATGAAAATATATGTTACGGCTAATCTAACAATGTATCACTCAATAATTTGTATACTTATACACCTATTCAATTTTGAGATAATTTAAGAAGTTTTGGCTAAGTGCATTGTTAAATGGCATATTGAATTGGTACTAACTTTTTACTAAATTGGATTGAAGTGCCACCGATTAGTGTTAAAAGATATTTTCCATGTCGGTGGGTCAATGACAACTTTCGTAAACACTACTTTTTCTCTACAAACGTATATTTAATCCAATTCATTCTCATACAAAAATCCCGACAATTCATTGATCCCGTTAATGATGTATGTATTAAAAAATCGTGTACTGGATAACGCATTAGATCCAAGAAGATCGCTAACTTGATTGCAATTTTGGACAGTTTAGTGATTGTTTGTTCCAGTATTACTAGTAATTAATTTACTTTGTTCAAATCCAGATATTGCTGATGGTAAAACTTCAAACCTTCCCGTAGTCTGCGGACAAATGCAGTTAGGCTATTGAACTAAAATAAGTATTAAAAAATAATAATATACTTATATTAAGTTAAATTTTACCAAAATAATTTATACTCATTTGAATAGATTTGAATAAATTAAATTAAATTGAATTGAAATACGGATAAACTCCAGAAAATAGGGTCTTAGTTTAGACATCATGTAGTGATTGAATTTTCTTAAGGGTTGATCAGAATAGAGATGAAATGTATTTTTCTTATTTAATTCCGTATGGTGAAATTATTTGTTACGTTAATTTAATAGGCAAAGTTTTAGGAAAGACCGTCTTTCCATAGGTTTACGGAAAGACGGGGTTTAATTGAAATAATAAAAGGTAAAAGGTCTTAGTTGCAATATTAAAATTTTATTGTGCAACGTATAGTAGTTATAAAGTTTATAACCCGATTCCTGCAACCCAAAATTTTTATTTTTTCTAATTTTCACTTTAAACCTTGGTCTTTCCATGACTTATGGAAAGACCGTCTTTCAAGAGACGAATGATATGGCTAATTATTTGTTTATAAAGAAGAGAGATGATGGTACAGTGCTCTCATTTTACAAAATTCGTACTATTCTTTGAGAACAAATTGCCGCCATGTTAGTCGATATATTTGTGGTTGCATGAGGCTTAGTAAATTGAATTGCCTGACAATTTTGGTGGACAGTAAATGTCAAGGCTTGAATACTATTGGGCAATAATATAGATTCTCACGAAAATGGGGACCCAGATTCTTCATTATTTGTAGTTTAGGGCACTGATTTGAGGTTTTGGACACTGCCTTAATTGAACTTATACTCACCAAGAACATGTGTAATTCAAGTGTGACCAGAACAAATGTTGAGGTAACATCTGTCCCTAATTGATCGTGCGGATTCGACATTTTTCTCTGGCTTATTGTTTAGCATTTTTATATCACATTTGTTTATTTTGTGGTTTGGAATATTATACTGTTGGTCACAGTTATTTTCATTTTTTAAAAATTATATAATAATAATAGGCGAGTTGGGGGACCTTTGGAAGGGGTGTACCATAGTTTAGGATATGAGCCGACGCCTAATTACCTTTTGCTTCATATACACTGTAATAAAGGTAATTAAACGCAAAATGCAGATTAATATTCGGCCTGTCTCTTTCGTCAATTGCTATAATCTACCTGTATAGTGTAGAATCAAACTCGGACTAGGTTCAACTTTAAGCACGCAATTTAGAGACGGAAAATTATATATTTCATTTGTACAGTTCTTAATGATTTAAATCGTAGTAATCCACGTACGTAGTACGTGTGTATATATATAACATAAAATGCATAATTAAAGTGTATAATTAGCACGGAAGATACAAAAATAATTCCATGCAAAAACGTGAGTAAAACGGTCTCACCCAATTTTATATTGAGACAAAGAATTTAAGTATAATTATTTAAAGATGAGAGATAACACGTAGCACTCATTTTTGTTATTACTAAAACTTTTCTTAGTTGTCTCACCACAATTTATGACGGTACGATCTCATACGAGTCTTTCACTTAAATAGAAAGTAGAACTAATGTTTTTGAAAATAAATCAGTGATTCATCACTTCAAAAACTGCGTGTGTTCACGCATAACGTGGTGGTGAAGTTCCCACATACCTTATGCAAAGTGGAGTGAGGTTACCCGTGAAGTTTCACACCAACAGTAGTGGAGTGAGATTCCTAAAAGAAATTCATACCAATATGATGCATAAAATTCAAAGCAATAAGTTGAATTGGTGAAATTGATTTTGATTTACATTCCGAACGCAGTGCTCTGGCCATTTAAATAATTCCAAGTGGTTGAAAAGACATGTTATGAATTAAGGTGGATTGATGTTCCGTAACCGTGAGTGAAAGAAGAACGAGGATCGGCCTTGGGAGGTGGGTGGGTTGAATTTTGTTGACACTATTGAGACATAATGGTCCAGTGGACCACACAAACTAATGCCAATTACAGTACCCGCAGAGCCAGCAAGAGTCGGAGTGAGTGGTAGTTTCACGCCCACAGTGCCGGCCTTTGATGTTAAACTCATCACTCCCAAACTGCGGTAATGTAGATCTTCATTTTTTTTGGGTTGATACAAAACTCTCACAATTTCATCAACTTATCATGGGTGAGCAATAGTTCTAAGGATGATATAATAGACTCGTAACCTGCGGACTGTCTATTTTCAAATCGTGTGAGTATGAGTAATGTGGATAATGAATTAAATTAGCGGATTGATCGTGGGTTTACTCACAAGAGTCGAAACCCACGAATTTACTTTATGGATTGGTATAAAAGGCCATATGAGTCAATACATGAGTTAAAATCCGCAAGTTCACTCATTTTTAATCGGTGGGCAAAATAATTTTTGTTCAACGGGTTTAACCTGACTCATTTTGTCTGGACCCATTTTTATGGATCACACCCACATTTTTTTAATTTACACATTAACCTAATTCATATTCGACACTGTTCATTTAACATCCCTACACACTTCAATGTATACCTCTTAATTTCATGCTTCCATACTTTAATTTTATGGCATGATATGATTTGCTCTGTTATTTAGGGAAGTTGTTCGATTAGGATGATGAGGAAGATTTATAGATGAGGTACAATTGTCCCTTCTTTATTGAACACGAATGTAAGTTCCACCTGGCTTTTGCCACCAATCCATTAAAGAGCATCCTTACTTTCAAACCACCCACAGTACCATTTTGTTTGCCTCCATGGTTAAATTACTATTCGTGCATTTTTTTTGTTTGGTACAATAATACCACGTGTTCATAATTTTGTCGAGTAACCCTACTTGAAGCTTGAAAGATACTATCTTACTAAAATAAACATATTTCCTTTCCCTCACCTCTTTTGCCCTACCTCTGTTGAATACACATTTTCTATGATTATAGTTAATGTCTTTAATGTGTACATCTAAAAAATTATAAAATCTAAATGTTAAAATATACTCCCTCCGTTCCAACTAAAGTGACGGAACTCTATTCTGTTACGTTTAAGGAGAATTGACACAGTTTAAAACTTAGCAAAGCTGTCAAAATTGAGTAATGAAATATCCAAATCATCCTTTCATGTGAAAAAGAATATCATATCGAGTCCCTTCTGACCCATATGCATGATGTCAACAAACAAAAATATCTTCTTCTTTTTTTCAATCTATGTGCACGGTTACATTATCCCACCTGAATTAGCGGGCAAACAATAATTTCATCAATTTAGTTAGGACATAAGGAGCATAAATTACAAATAATCCAACAACATCATGCATGACTATTGGCGTGTTATACAAAGAGCCGCATGCATTTTAGTTTGGTTCATTTTGGTTTAATCTAATTCAATAAAATTTTATTCAACACATTTAACATACTCTAATTCTATTACTATTATTCAATTTATTATTTATTTTTAATTAAATTTGGTTCCATCATCATTATAATTTTACAGAGTGCGAACTTCCATTTGGCCACGCACGTATGAACAGCTTCTTTCTTGTCTTGTCACCCATGCCACACACTGTCACACATGACACATTATGGTACCATTCAACAACAAATGGACGATGCTAATTTCAAACAAGTTTAATGGGTAAAAAGTGCAGGCTGACCTTAAAGTTTAGTGGGTTAATTAAGTTAATGATCGATATAATTATGAGTTGGCTTTAAGGTCTGATTTCCGAAACCATTAAATTGGATGCCAGTTTAATTATCATAAATTACCATGCGTCTGATCAAGCTTGATTAACCCTTACATTCTGGTTGTTTTGCCCTTGATTTTGATTAATTTATGTTTCTCCTAATCCTTTTCAATTCTTTAACTGTTGGAAAAAAAAATGAAGGAGTGGGATGGATTCATTGTTGTGTGTGGGACCAAGCGTAGTTATTGAATGATTAAGATGTGGACCACAATTCATCAACACATATCGGCAACCTTCTTGTTTTGCAGGTGAACTTTCCCCCTCTTTATTTTCCCCTCCATTTTCTAAAAGGAGTACGTCTCTTGAAATGACGGTATTTTCAATATGCTATGAAGATACGAAAGTTTAAACTGCATATTATAAAAAATTAAAGTAAAATTTTGGATTGCATTAATCGAATCATAAACTTATAACTATTACACGTTGCATAATAAAATTTTAATATTGCAACTAATTTTTTTATTTTTTTTAATTCTATTTCAACCCGTCTTTCCCACTCATTTGCCTAAGTTTAATAACTAGAGGTTCAACTTGGGAATTAGAAGACACTATGCTATTAAAATAGTTTTAAACGACGGTTCAATTGAGTTGCTTGGTGGTGGATGTTTTGAATTTGAATCCAGACATGCATTTTAAGGTGATGAGGCCAATCT
Source organism: Rubia balearica (assembly GCA_032355405.1). NCBI lineage: Eukaryota > Viridiplantae > Streptophyta > Magnoliopsida > Gentianales > Rubiaceae > Rubia > Rubia balearica. Next base: position 10,363,706 of record JAULKJ010000009.1, read on the forward strand.
GCTCTGATACCATTTAAGAAATATGGGTTTCAATCGGACTTTGATAAGAAATTGTTTTGTCAACCATTAATGTGGAATGCTCCCTTATTCATGTAATAGCATAGAAATAGTGACGGAATCAAAGTGAAATATTAAGGGAAATTCACATAATAGTTTTTTTTATTAAAAAAGAAGTTAGTGGGCACCTGCTGCGTGATGGGCTGGGAGTGAGGAGGCTCTAGACCATGGGCTTGTGCTGAAGCCCTTCCGAAACTAGGGTATTTGGTCCTAATTTTTATCCCTCTACTAACTCAAAACAGTACTAAAAACAAAATTAGTGTTTAAACGACTTCATTGAAAATACTTGTTTTATCACAGAGAAAAATTGAATTGTTATCGTATCCCCAGTAAATAAATGAGATGATTATAATAATTTAATTAAAATAACTGCCGATTATATTAGTAACTGATGTATATGGAGATATCATCCTTTACTGTATTCCAGGAGTACGGTATCATTTGCCATGGTCAAATTGTCTTCTTCGACGGCAACACCTCAAAGGGATGGCGGAACCTACGGATTCAGTGGCGATCTCCCAATCTTAGTAATTTCACGTAGAGGAGGCGAGGGACGCCTCCTCCTGATTCCACACTTGTAATAGTTAGATGTTAATGAAATACACTAGCTCTTGACTCATGAAAGCACTAAATTGATTCAGTGATAACTGCAAATGAAACTCAACAGCGTGATAGTGTATAACCAGAAATGATTGTACATTGATTCAAATTAGAACTTGGAGTGCTTTCATTTCTTGGCACGTGCAGGAATTATTATACGGGAAAGCGAATCGATTTCTTCTCAAATGGTCACTTCGAATTCAATCTATGAACATCAACCAACTGATAAAGGTCGCCTCTCCTCTGCTTCTCCAGGGGCAGATTGGTCCTGGACGAAACAAATCGATATGAGGAAAAGGCGAATAAATCGCAAGCTTAAACCACATAGTTTCCGAAAATGTTACGAGGATCATGGTTAACTCACCTTCTGAGCTCAATTTCAGAGTAGTCGACCTCAGCGATCACGATTGCTTCATCGTGTTCAGTAGTTCCTAGTATTTCTCCAAACTGCAGAAAATACTCGTTAACTGAACATGTTCTCAGTAAAGCCTTATTCATGTACTTTTGTTATGACAGGAAATAGAGAGCGTGATCGATATTTGCATATAAAGCACACAAATGCACATACATAGATTGAAATGGATTATTTGACTTACAGGTCCAACCAGAGTTGAGTGGCCCCAAGCGACATATCCGCCATCAACATCGCGGGCTGGTGAACATGTAGCGACATACAACTGTACAGGACCGTAGAGAGGCATATAGGTAAAACGAAAAGGAGGAATCTAGACACGAGCCAAAAAGAGCTCAGCGGAACATACCTGGTTATCCGTGGCCCTGCATTTAAAAAATGAAAGAAAATGTTAAAGATTTCTGTCAATTTGCTTACCCGACATCCTAATCTGACACAAAAATAATACGTAATTGTTTGACGTTAAAATTGATCGTTCACCTAGCCTTTTGTAGTAACTCCCAGTGCAATGGTCCAGTTGTCATGTTGAAGGCTCCGGGATAACAAATCAAGTGAGCTCCTATACATAGCACAAAGTTACTAGGCAATGTATGAAATTCAGAAACCATCATGATTTTATAAAGCTGCAATTCATATATTTTGTTTTTGTAAATGTTATTTTTACCATATTCTCTACCTGTCTACCATTTACCCATATGGCAAATCAAACATCTCATTTGCACACTAAATGTGGAAATAAAAGGTGTGGTCACGGGTCAGTAAAAACTTAAGCAGCATTATTGGCACCAACCTCTTGCCGCATATAAGATGGCCAATTCCTGAAAACGAATGTCGTAGCAGATACCAATACCGATGCGGCCAACCTCTGAAGCAAAAGTTATGATTACTTATCAGATTATCATAGCAAAAAGTGACCACATGACAGAATTTAAAATGGACAAGATTGGCATCCGTATCACTTCTTTGAGATGGAAGGGGATAAAATTCTACCAACCTGTGTCCACAATTGTGGGAGACTCCCCAGCAGTGAGAGTTTTTGACTCGTTGAAATATATTTTTCCAGGAATGTCAATATCAAAAAGGTGGATCTGTCATGAGAATGTTGATTAGATGCAGCTGTTATGAACGCATTCATGAAGTAGATTATTCCATAAGGTATATAGAAAGACGCAAATGTACACATCCATAAAACATCCTAACTGATAGGATGGCTCATTTTTATTCATTCTCCTCAAGAAGTTACCCATTAACTGTTGTTATGTAGAAACAAAGAAGCCACATTTCACGATAGACAAAACCATTAGCCAAATCAAAGCTATGACTTCATATTAATGTCAAAGATGACACATGATGTGCAAATTTAGATAGACATCGCCAGGTAAACAGTGTTACTGCATCATCTTTCAGCCTGCATGCTTGTTAACCAAATTATTAAGATAAGAAAGGCAACGTGCTAGAAGAACACCACCAGAAATTTAAGCACGGAAAGTGTCTCTCCAAATTCATAACCACATTAACAATCCTTGTGCCAATGCAAAATGCAAAAGATGGAGACAAAAGTATCTACCTTCCTATGTTTAGCTTTCAGGTTCCCATCAGTATCGAAGACGCAACAAGTATTATACAGCTTGTCACCATGTCTTTCGGCAATAGAACCCCCAACTATCGTGACCTTCAAAAGACGGGCAACTTCAGACAACATGGCTGTAGACGGAGAAGCCTCAAACCCAGCATCAATATCCTCAGCATAAACAGGGAAGCTATCATTCGAATACGGACCATTCCATATTTCCTAAAATACACAGCTATGTTGTCATTCCACTCATCAACAAATTCGCCAAAAGTCCAAAAATCAAAATCAAACAAATTCCAGGTTAGGAGCACAAATTTCTACATACACATGCGCGCGCTCGAGCACACTCACAAGCAAAACTCAAGCTCAAACACACACAATATCACACACACAAAAGCAATTATAGATCAAACTCAAACACAGAAAATATCACACGCAATCATAGAAAAAAGCTGGAAAATTACACAAACATACACACACAATCATAGCTCAAACTCAAAACAAAAATCACCAAAGGAAAATACAGGAAAATAACACGTAAAAACACGAAGTCTAACCGGCAAAACAATGAGCTTAGCTCCTTTCTCAGCAGCCTCTTCAATGGCGGTCCGAGCATGGCGTATATTCCTCTCCTTGTCCGCCGTCACCGTCAATTGACACAGTCCGAGTTTATACTAAATCAATCCCCAAACATAACAAAACAAAACAAAAAAACAATCACACAGTAATTCACCGGAAAACCTCACAGAGAAACACAATCAAAATCGAAAGAAAAATCATAGAACCTTCGTGATAGCCGGAGAAGGCAACTGCATAGCCGGAGGAACCCTGGCTTGTTCCGACACAGAACCCATGGATGCCGAGGCCGAACTCAGAAACCCGCGTCGTTCAATCGCGGCGGAAGTGAGCAAAGTCAGTCGTCTCAGCGCAGCGGCGGCATTCATTTCATTCTCGATGAAGTCAAAGTACGAATACGACGCCGTATAGTCCAGCACAAAATCAAAGCGCGGAGTGTATAGTAAAGAAAATGGACGCAGCCGCACCTGATCGCAACCCAAACGATATGACAAAAAACATTTCAAACACCAACCGCCATAAACCGTTAACGATAACTAACTCCCTCCCTCCCGCCAAAATAAATCGTATAAATTTCCAACGATTTTTCAATCTTATCTGATTTCCGTTTTTCCCCAATTCTGTTTTTTTTAAACTTAATTAGCTAGAAAGAAGAGGGAGAAAAAACCTTTAAAAAATGAAAATCCAAAACCCTGTTGTTCCGTACCATGATCCCACCATGGAGGAGCATTCTATCACCGATCACTTCTTCGATTTCGATTCTCCATCACTGAATTTCGATGACATCAGCAACTGGACTGCGAATGGAGCGGTGGTTGGTGGCGGTGGTGGTGGTTCTGGTGGTGGCGGTGGCAATGGTAATGGTAATGGTAACGGTTATGGTGATTGGGAAGATATACCGACGGTTGACGAGTTCATGCTCGACATTTTTAATGATTCCGATGATGTTGGAGGGAGTTTGATGATACCGGAGTCATTGGAAGATTTTGGCGGGAACTGTGAGATTCTGCCGATTGGGGATGATTTCGCGAACCCGATTGATCCGTGCTCTGGGTGCGATGTGCTGAGGGAAATTGTGCATACAAACGGTGAGTTGTGTTTTATTTTTTCATTCGTAATGATAAAAAAATTATGAATCACGCGATTTCATTCGAGCGGTCTAACTTTTGTAGGATCGTTTGTGATGAAGCTTCAAATTCATGGAAAAATCGGAGTAATCAGCCACGCTGTTCTTGGTTTGTATGATCAAGGTGTCACGGCGCAAAACCACGAGTTTCATGTGTACGAGTAAGTTTAATCAAACCTTGGATTCATGTTCCTGGGTGTTAGAATCATGAGCTTCTGTCATAAAACTTCTAACATATATTGAGTTGTAACTATGTCAACCACCGATGTGGGACACTAATGGT
>JAULKJ010000009.1:10368432-10383149 GCA_032355405.1 Rubia balearica
CATAAGTCATGGAAAGATCAAGGTTTAAAGTGTAAATTAGAAGAAATCAAAATAAAATTTTTGGGTTGCATGAATCGTGTTATAAGCTTTATAACTACTACATGTTGTACAATAAAATTTTAATATTGCAACTATAACCTTTTACCTTTTATTATTTCAATTAAACCCCGTCTTTTCATAACCCTATGGAAAGACGATCTTTCCCAAGACTTTGCCCTTAATGATATGTATACATATGAAAAACCGTTTTTTCCTAGACTTTATATGAAAAATCTTTCAACTTATTTAAGTATCTGTAGGTAAACCTATATACTAGTACTAGTATAAAAGGTGTTAAAGGTTAATTAAAGAATGGAATTAGCCCATGTTCAATGGGCTCAGATTGAGCTCAATTAAAAATTTAGACGGAATCGAGATAAAAAAAACTCTCACGGTGAAACTCAAAGTGGGCTGCATCGCCTGATCCTATTGTTGAGCCGGCCCCAAGTCAGAATGTGGTAGGGCACTACATGGGTGCAGGACTCGCATTTGTAATTAAAATTTAATTAATTTCAAAAATAAAATTTAATTAAAAATTAGAAGTGTATCATTAAATTTCACATTTCAATTTCTTTTGTTAAATAAATTTATTTAAATTAAATATTTAAGGGAAAAATAATGTTTAAAATTGAGAGAATCAAGTGAGATCCATTGAGTGGGATCAAAGTGGTCTCAACCACTGTAAAGAAAAAAATTGTAATAATTTAATTACGAGTTCAATTGCTAAAATGAAAGAGAAATTAATTATTTAATAAATTGAAACTGCAAAAACAGCTTAACATTGTACATGGTCTTATCAATAAAACAACCTTAGAATAATATCATCTTTCCCCTTCCGAGATTTATCATCGGTCAAATTTAGCAGTCAGCTTTTCCAGTTTCCCTTGAACATATAAATAATTACTCTGCACCATTTTCCCTCTCTCGAAAAGGAAAGTACAAACTTCAAATCACCTACAAGGTACAACTTCATGATTCCTTAACTTCTGCTAAAATCTCCTTGTTCCTTTCTTGATGATCTGTGTTTTGTAAGCTTCACTTCATTCTTTACTTGCAGATTCCATTTGCTCCCCTTTTTCAGGCAATGAACTGGTGAGTTTCTTTTGCATTGCCCTTCAAGAAAAATTTAATCTTGGCCAACAGGGTATGTTTAGTTTTTACTGCAGTAATTAATTTTTATTTGAAGTGGGATTATGGTGTTATTTTGTTTTTTGGGATTTTTCTGCTTGGTTTTGCTCTGGTTTTGCTTCTGGAAGATGAAAGGTATTATTTTTTGTAGTGGTTTATTGATGTGCTGTGCAGAAATGTTTTGTTGTTTGTGTATTTAATGAAGTGGGACATAAAAGTAGGTTAAAAGGATGGAATTTTTGTTGTTGTAAATGACACCTCTTTAAAGCTGTTTTTCTTTGAATTTTAGCTGGATTCTGTTTTCCTCTTTGAATATCCTGGTGGGATCATCCCTTTTTGTTTCAAAGATGAAGAAAGGACCATTTTTTAATGTCCTGCAGTTTTCCCCTGTTAGTTGTATTGAGTTTTAGGATACAGAGAATGCAGACTGACGGATGATTATTTAGGGTTTTTCGGATGTTCGACGATGTGCATATTCTGAATGAAATTCAATGGATGTCAATCCTAATGATTATTTTTTGGGGATTTTCTTGCTTGGCTTTACTTAATGTTTGCTGGAGTGGTTTACTGCTAAGCTATGCAGATGTGTTTTGTGCTGTGTGTATTTTATGAAGTGGGACATAAAGTAGGTAAAATGTTTAGGTTTTACTGCCACCTCTTCTTCTGATCCCTCCGTCCCATACTAATATTCCACTTTGCATTACTAAGATCAGTATTAGAAAGTAGACTCTAATTATGGGACGGAGGAAATACTATTATTTAGAAATTTATCTGAGCTCTTTCACCCGCTTCAGATTCCTGGTAAGATTACAGACACACACACACACAAAAGGACCATTTGGTTCATTTTGTTTGACAAATGTATTTATACTGACTGTAAACGAACGGCCTCCTTTTACTGTCTTGGGACCTATGATACATTTGAGTCTTGTTCGAACACGCTTGCGAGATATGATACATAAAACCAACCTCACGTAGTGGTGTAATGCTCAGTTGTATGAAAACCAACATTTTTTTTGTAGTTGTATGAAAAATGGATCATTAGTGAAACTATTTTTTGCATGTGTCGAATGCTGAATGAAGCATTATTGTTTAAAGTTTAACTGTTTCTTGGAAGTTTGATAATGTGCCTGGTTATGCAGGGGAATCAATGGATGCTAATTCTAATGGTTTGAAGAATAGTGGAGAAATAAGCATGGCAGAAAACAAGAAGACGTCTGATGAAGTTATCGTAGAGATATCTGAAGATGGCAAAGAAACAAAGCATCGCCCTCATGTAGATGTTTCAAAGGATCAAAGGCCTAAACATGTAGATGATTCGCCTGTGAAGGCGTCCTATGATTCTCCGAGAAACACACCACGGGGCACGACCGTTTCTTTTCTTTCCTCTTCGTCTCCCCCTGAAACCGCTAGGTACAGTGCGAGCCCCAATAGGCCACCCAAAGTTCCCACAACCGACACCCTTACTAGGAGAAAGTCGCTGACTAGGTCTCTGTATTCAAGGCCTAGATCAAGGTTTGGGGAGCAATCTGTTCCTGTTGATGCTAACTTGATTGATGCAGTGCAAGAAAAGATGGAATCAAGAGCGAATTCGCCTTACAGAAATCCATCTAACCAGGTTTCGCCTAACAACAAAGAAGGTCCTAGTCAAACTAACACGTTGAGGGAGACCATTAGGCAAGTACCGATAACCCCCAAGACGCCTCTGATGGCATCCCCGGGTGGTTTTGGAGTGGACGAGGATGAGGCGATTTATAACAAAGTAAGTATCCGCAACAAAGTGAGATACAATAAAGTCAAGGTGAAAGTTTTGATCGAGTGGTTTGTGTTTTTATGCATTTTGGGATGCCTCATTGCTAGCTTAACCGTTCACACGTTGCAACATTGGACTATTTGGGATCTTGAGGTTTGGAAATGGTGTACTCTTGTGATGGTGACCTTTAGTGGCATGTTATTCACAGAATGGCTTGTTCTTTTTTCTGTCTTGTTGATCGAACTGAACTTTTTGTTGCGAAAAAAGGTGTTGTATTTTGTCTACGCGCTGAGAAAGAGCGTTCAGGTTTTTCTTTGGTTTAGTTTGGTCCTCCTTACCTGGCTTCTGCTATTTAGAAAAGATGTCAAGAGATCCCACACTGTATCGACGATTTTGGATTACATTACGTGGACAATAGCAACCTTACTTATTGGGGCAGTGTTATGGCTTTTAAAGACTCTGCTGCTAAAGATGTTGGCTTCCTCTTTTCATGTCAATGCATTTTTTGATCGGATTCAAGAATCGGTCTTCCATCAGTATATTCTAATGACACTCTCCGGGCCTCCCGTGATGGATTCTGAGATGGTGGGTAAAACAAATAGTACTCTTAGTCAATTTAGTGTTCAGACAGCAAAGATAGGGAAAGATGGGAAGGAAAAGAAGAAGAATCAGGTGATTGATATGAATAAGCTCCATGAGATGAAACGGGAGAAAGTTTCTGCCTGGACCATGAAAATGTTGGTGGATATGATATCGAGTTCAGGTCTGACGACCATTTCGAGTACCTTTGGTGATAATGTCTATGATGTAGAGAATGAGCATTCGGATAAGCAAATCACGAATGAAGAAGAAGCGATTGCAGCTGCTTATCACATTTTCAGAAATGTTGCTCAACCCGGTTGCAAGTAAGACAAAGAAGACCTTTTCTTTTCTGGTTATATTTTTATATCACAAGTTGGAAATATATATGAATGCTATTTCTTTTCATGAAGTTACCTTGATGAACTGGATCTAAGGCGGTTCATGATCAAAGAAGAAGTGGATCTTGTCTTTCCAATGATAGATGAGGCAGAGTCCGGGCGTATTGACAGGAAAACTTTTACTGAATGGGTGGTAAGTTGGAAGATTTTTCGGTTAGTTCTTTACTTCGGCTTCTGAAATTGTTTGGAGCTGTATATATTGCCACTGGGATGTCTTTTTTAGGGTTCATGATTCAAAAGTCTTCATTTTTACTGAATTTAGCCAGTAAGAAGTGAGATGGATTGAAAAGAGAGAGAAAAAAAATCCGCCTTTCATGTTCTGTTTTGTGTGTATTTTTTCCAGGTAAAAGTTTACAATGGTCGTAAAGCTCTAGGACACGCTCTGAATGATACAAAAACAGCAGTTAGGCAACTGGACAAACTCGTGACTGTGATTTTGATTGTCATCATAATCATAGTGTGGCTCCTGTCAACGGAAATAGCCACGACCAAAGTTCTCCTCTTCATGTCATCACAGCTCGTCGTGGCAGCATTTATGTTTGGGAACACTTGCAAAACCATATTTGAAGCGCTTATCTTCGTGTTTGTGATGCACCCTTTTGATGTCGGGGACCGCTGTGTTGTTGATGGTGTTCAGGTAACAAAAAGATCATTTCCTGTTGAATAGTTCTGATCCAATCTGCTTTATTAATGTTGTGTTCCATCTTTTTTATTTTTCAGATGATAGTTGAAGAGATGAATATCTTAACGACTGTGTTTCTTCGCTATGACAATGAAAAGATCTTTTATCCGAACTCAGTTTTGGCTACCAAGCCGATTAGCAACTTTTACAGAAGCCCCGACATGGGCGACTCCTTTGAATTCTCCATCGATTTCAGGACATCACTAGAATCAATTGGGGCTTTGAAAGAGAAGATACAGAAGTAAGCTTGCGACTTGCATAAAAATTTGATCTTGCTATGGAATATAACTTATATGAACCCTAATGCAATACTGAAATCTGTACTATCAGGTATTTGGAAAACAATGCATCGTATTGGCACCCGAATCACAGTGTGGTGGTGAAAGAGATCAAGAACGTGAACAAAATCAAGATGGCAGTGTATTTCAATCACACGATGAACTTCCAAAACTACGGTGAGAAGAACAAGAGAAGATCCGAGCTGGTTCTGGAGGTGAAGAGGATCTTCGAAGAGCTGAACATCAAATACGATCTTCTGCCTCAAGAGGTTCATCTTCTTGATTTGAAGCCGAAAACAGTGGCAACTGGGAAGTGAGTTTAGCATTGACATGTTGAGAAAGGTAGGAATAGGATTAACTGCTTTTGTCACTGTCAATTCTTTGAGGTGGGGTAACTTTTGTTTACTTCTTAACTAGGGTTTGTTTTGTTGTTATGTTGTTGAGTTGAGCTAGCAACAATGTTGTAACTTGGGATAGTAAGTTTGGTTGATTATTATTATAGATATGTAAAAGTTAATCTTTAGTCATCAAGAAAATGTTGCTTCTTTATGTTTTGTTTTTGGCCAAGGTTTTTATTGGTCTTTTAACAAGTTATAAACAGTTTTAACAATTTTGCTCTGTTATCCCATTTGGACTGTAGCATCTATTTGATCCTTGTATGTTTTAGCATGGGATAGTATGAGTTTGGTTTTTATGACAAGTTATAAAACTCGATAAAATCTTATTGATAATTTTATCAGCTAATTAAGACAAAAACATAAGAAAATAAAATAAAAACCATGATATCAAAGGTTGTCCTGAGTTCTGGGTGGATAGATAACCTTATCTTGCCAAGTGTCACTAATTTCATTGGCCACCAAGAAATCTCCAACTCGAGCCTCTCATATCAGTGTCTCCAAATCTTCATCACCTCAATTAAGCCCTCCTGCCTCAGCCTCAGCCCCAGCCCAGCAAATCCTCCCTGAGAAAAAAAATGGCCTCATCAGTCTCCATGTCGATGCCAATAGCCTCCGCGAAGCTCCCGAGCCCCGAGGCCTTCACCAGGCCGCTGCCTGTGATCATCAGGCCATCTGGGGCCGTTTCCAGGTCAAGGGTTCGAATTCTGACAGTCGCAGCATCGTCCACCCTGAAGGAGAAGGCGGCTGCGGTACTGACCGCGACCGTCATCTCTGCTTCAGTGGTGCTGCCCGAGGCATCTCAGGCGGCGGGCAATGACTTCAGCCCCTCCCTCAAGAACTTCCTCCTCAGCATTGGCGCCGGCGGGTTCGTGCTCGTGGCGATTCTCGGGGCGGTCATCGGTGTCTCCAACTTTGATCCGGTTAAGCGAAGTTAGGGACATTGGATGTATGTTTATGTGTCGTGTAATTGAATTCTGCGGTTAATTTTGATGTTCTGATTATATGAAACGTGTTTCGGTTCATGTGTTATGGTTTTTGATTCACTTGTTACTTCATGTTTATCTGTTCATGCAAAATTGCTATGTCATAAGTTTGATCTTATTTATGAAAATGGAGTGATTCAATTGCACCATTAGCAATTTAGCAAGTAGGTAGTTAATTATATTATCAATTCAGTTTAATTAAAAATAACAAATTTTAAGAGTAATAATCGTCCTAAATATTTTTCTATCGATTTGTTGGTTTAATCAAAATTTTATTTTTTTAAATTATCGTATTACGATGAAATTAGTCTTTGCACATTGTTAAAAAAATAATTTGTTTTAAAGTGGGCTTTTTTGGACAAATGATTGAAATTAATTCATTAGAAGATTGGTCATATGTGACCACCGATTACATTACGAGTCAGATTATCAGTTCTAATGAGTTTCATTAAATAGATTCCGATGAATATCATATCTAACACTATAATACTTCTGACAATGCCCTTCGGTCCCGATGAAACATTTGGGAAGATTTGGACGTGGTTGAACATTTTGCTTGTGTTACAACATATTTTAAGTAGTCAATAAGTTCCAATTACTTAATATTGGCGGATATAAAAGCATTGGATTGATTTTAAACTAGTTTAAGTGAATACAGAACACCAATTTTCCCTCTACAATGAAGATTAAAACTTGGAAAATGCAAGAACTCAAAAGCAATGGAAATCAAGAAGAGGGTTTCTGATATAATAATATAGCAATACAGAAAATAGTAGTGAATGAGAGTCATGGAAGAAGAACCCGAAGAAACCCTAGAATATACGTTGATCACTAAGAAATCCCAAAAGCTTCTAAAATATTTTTGTTCTTCCATTCCAATCTTTCTTCTCGTTCTTCCTCCCCGCCTTTCGTTCGTGCAAAAGCTTTGCTCCTCCACCATCGAGAGGCCTCTCAAATCCGGTAGGCAACGCCGTGGCCATGGATGAACCTTGCATCCTCCTCAGTGTACACATGAGTCTCATTCTTCAAACTAAAGGGAGAAAAAAAATGAACATTTTATATTTAGTGCCAAAATAATTAGCGACGAAAAAATAGTGGCAGATAATTTGGTGGAAAGAATTAGTGACGAAAACCTACGTTTTAGCGACGGTTTTGTTCAAGATTGTAGAGGAGAAAAATGAGGCACCACTTAGGTAGAGAAGTTCTCCATCAATTTTGTCAGCCATTTTCTTGTCTATCTTCCCAGCATCAAGGCAAAATGGATGGTCTGATGCCTGTAAAATCATATAAAATAAACTCATGTCACGCTACGTATCTGATTCTGTAAAATCATATCTAATAATCGTGTTGAGGTTTAGCAACACTTACAATGACCCATCCCCAAGTATCAGCAAAAGATGGCACATGGGCTGTGTAAGCAAGAACATCTGCAATAATATACACGAGCGTAAGTAAAACTACTAATATTGAGAGCAGAGAAGATCAAATAAGACTTTTAACATGAAACGACAAACTTACATTTAAAGACTTGTTTGATGGTGTTGTAAATTGACGAAAAAACCTCCTTATGAGTGAAAACTCCAGCTGGACCAGCCTATAATCAAAAGATAAAACAATAATAAGAGGTTAATTCAATAATTTGAATAAGTTTTTGGGTAATTATTATTAATGATTATTGAAAACTAACCTGAGTAACAAAGATGCCATTGTCATTGAGCTTGGGCTTGAGAATGTTTTCATAGAAGGATTTTGTGTAGAGTTGATAGCAGGGCCCACCTTCAACTGGATCAGCCAAATCTCCCACTATTATATCAAACTTCTCTTTCCTAGCTTCCAATTCAGCCCTAAAAATATTGATGAATAAATTAGTTTTTAAAAAATGGAGAAAATTCATCTCTGTGGGGAAAATCAGAAATCACAAAACCAAGATAGAAGCATTAAGGTTATTTTCTTTTGATCTGAACTGAACTAAAATGAATTAAACTGAACATAATAAAATTAATTAAATTGAATTGACTGGATTGGACTGGATTGAACTGAACTGAAATAGAGTTAAAATTTGATTTTTTGGGTTAGTATTTCTTAGTTTTGGCCTTGACTCAAACAGAATTTGAAAAATGGTCAATTTTTTATTGCACAAAATGCCAAAAGAAAATTCTTAATTAATTGCCACCTTCTTGGTTATTATATGCATCGAATATTGATTTAACTACCCAACTAGTAAATTTTTGAGGTCATCCATAGATCATTACGCATGCTGAAATTTCAAATAAAATAAATTAACAGTGATTTTCTCCACATAAAAAATGTAAAAATTACTTGGCATCATTGATGACTAAATGAAGCTTGTGGTTTCTGAATGCCTCCTGATTTGCAGTTAGGTGTCTTTTGCAAAAATCAACAACTTCCTGAAAAAATAAAAATATTAGGAATCAAACATGATGAATTTATATTAATTTAAATTACATAATCGAAGAGGAATAGTTATTATATAATTTTTCTTCCTACCCACTTGAAAGGCAGGAAATTTAAGAACATAATTTGCTGTGTGTGATCAAGGTGGCATATCCACTAACAAGTCAAAGCAGATGTATATTTTGTCCTCATTCTCAAAATTATTACATATTATTATACTTGAGATTGACCACTACGAGCAAGTCCAACACCTTTCCTATAATACGGATTTCAATGATTTTACGAATTTTACATCATTTTTTGGCTCCAACGGGTTCCTATCTCATTCCCTAAAGTAGGAATTTTGATGTAAGAGTACATTTGCTTCCCCATATTTGTAGAGGAGTCCATTTTTTGAAAGACGGTGGAAAGACCAAAGTTTAAAGTGTAAATTAGAACAAATGAAGATAAGATTTTTGGGTTGCATGAATCGGGTTATAAACTTTATAACTACTCCACGTTGCATAATAAATTTTTAATATTGCAACTAAGATCGTTAACCTTTTATTATTCTTATTTAACCTCGTCTTTCTATAAGCCTATGGAAATACGATTTTTCCCAAGATTTTACCTTTGTAGAGAGATAATAAAATTTTAGGAAGGCGGGATTTATTGCAATATTCATTGAATGCATCAAAAGTGACACTGTTTTTAGCCAAAAGTTTAAGTCTTCACTATCAATTGGTGATTAACCTTTTTGTAGTATTATTTTGTTGGACCTACACTCTTTTCAAAATCAGCCATTACATAAAAAACTTATGTTAATAAATTCCAGCTTCCTTATAGGGAATCTGTTGGAGATAAAAAAAATAAAAAAATAGAGATTATAAGTTTTGAATCCCTATTTTGTAGAAAAAATTAGGAAACTGTTGGATTTGCTCGAACTTTAAGATTAATTGTCCATGTTATCTCCATAAGAAGTCAAACATAAACCACCAATTAATATATTTAATATGAAATAATAATTAAAACTAATTTCTAGTTAAATTTACCTGATCAATATCACACATCACCACTTTTTCAATGGATTTATGCCTCAGTGCTTCCCTGGCTGCTGATCCTTCACCACCACCCATTATAAAAACTTTTTTTGGACTGAAATAACCAAATAAAAAATAATTTCTTTAGAAATAACTACTCCCCTGTCTCAAGTTAAATTGCACGAAATCTTTTTCACGCTCATCGAAAAACTTATCTAACTGTTAATATACTTAACTACGTATAATAACGACAAACAAAAAGTTACTTTTGAGAAACTAGTTATGATGAATCCAACAATATCACATACGATAATATTATTGCTTATATATATCTACTCAAATATGCGGTCAAAGTTGAACAATGAATAATGACATAAAGTGAAGTGTACAGTTTAACCTGAGACGAAGGAAAGAAGTAAATTTTTTTGTTTTTTCATTTGTGGATGAAGCTAGTGAATTTTTCTGATATCGTATCGAGATTGATTGAAAAAATATCAACTTAAAATATCTAGATGGCATGAGGTTAAAAAAATCATAAAAGAAAAAAAAAATTCTTAAACCAAATTCACTATTATTTTTGCAAGGTAAAATATAGTGATAGCTTATGCACGCACCACTTAATTTTTGTCATAATTACTCAAAATGTGGGGTTTATGGTCACTACAAGTAATATGACTCAAACCATTAAATTATACGAACGAAAGTATTTAACGAATTTTAAATTTTTGTTTCAAAATAGTTTTTAGGGACAGAACAAATGTTAAAATAAATTGTAGTATTTGGTGAGGAAAATAGAAAATTAGGATGAATAAATAAACAAGGGGAGAAAGTCAAAGTCTGGATATATGGATAGCAAAAGGTGGACGTATAGATAAATTAATTTGGCGTGCATAAATAAATAATAAATAAATAAATTCTGAGATTAATAAATTAGGGTTTTACTTTGGGTGGCATAAGAGAGCTGGATGAATCAAACATTCATGATAAATAAATTCATCAACTTCAGCACTTTGCATCTTCCCATCAATCACAAGAACCTGTTTATCATACATATTAATTAATTCATCAACAATAATCATAATTATAATTATGTTAATTTTATTAAAATATTTTCAATATTGTATTATTTTCAATGTTAGTTTTATCAAAATATTTTCAATATTGTATTAATAGGAGTCATTTCTTACTTTTCCAAATTTCTTGGTGTCCAAGAGAGCAATATCCTGATAAACACTGGTCCCCTTGTGCAGAATTCTACAAGAGGGAGGGAAAAACCAATGCCATTAGAACACACATTATTATTTAAAACTAAAATAACAATAATAACATGTTCTTGCTTCCTAAAGGAGGAATAATAACAAAAATCCAAAAAAAAAACATTTATAAAACATATATTACATGTTAGACTGTTTAAAAGTTCTGACACTGATACACGACTGAATCCAACGAGATCCCACGTTAGAAACCAACCTGTTCAAAGCAAACGACCATTTCAAGTCATCGTCGAGCTCTTCTTCGAACCAAGATGCATCATCAAAATGGTGAACTTTGGATTGGGGGACTTGATCACAATGAACTTTAGGGTTATAGCACTTGCAATCAAAGAACTCAACACCACCTTCACTACCCATAACTTCTTTCAAGGAAAAAAAAACAAGTGATCAAAAGAGAAAGATGAGCTCAAAAATTGGGAGAAAAGAAGTGAATGTGATGAGGCTTTCAATTGTGGTGTTGGAAGGGGCCTCTTTATAGCATCCAAAAAGTTAGATTTTGGGCGCCCATCATTATTAACTTTTGTTTTATTTAATTAATTAATTCCCCAACGGATTGTGGGTTTTCTGTCTGAACAACCATGGACAATAAATACAAATATATTAATTCATTCGTCCCAATTTTAAAACTGCACATAATGTTATTTTCAATTAAACTTATCCAGCTTTAATTATATATGTGTATAGAATATTGTTAGATACGTCGTAACATGTAGTTACTAAATATTTTTTTAACTCGGGGTTAAACTGCACATTTTAAAATCATTTTTTTTCAATTCACATTTATCTGTTCCAATTAAAATTGCATATAATTTTATTTTCACTAGACTTGTCCAATTATGATCATATACTTTTATATAATATTATTATATTCATCGTAACAATAGTTTCTAAATACCTTTTTTTTGTTTCAAATTAAAATGTACACTTTTTAATCAACTTTCTCTTTTCACATATATTAATGGCTTATAAAGTTCTGTATTTTTTAAAAAATACATGTTTTAGTGAATTTAACAGTGTCTCACGCGATGATAACATTACATGTATACCAATTGAAATTTATGGTTAAATGTGACTTAACGGTCAAACATGACTCGAAAAGGTTAACAAAAAAAAATGCAATTTAAGATGGATTAATATCAACTTTCTATGCATTATTATTATAAATATCCCAATTAAAAATATTAACAATTTAACATAGTTATTAAAGATTGTGAAAACAAAATTCTATGTAAATGTAACTTGGACAGAAGTAGTATTAAACACTTGAGTATTTTAATTTTTGTTGTTTCTTTTGGGGGATAATAATGAAGAACATATATAATTGGGAAACCTTGCATCATGGGAGACAAGTTGACAACTTTGCTACCAATACTAGGTGTGGAGATATTATGACAAGATAAAGTGAATATTCGTTAATGCATGAGCATTATATTTAATTAATTTTATCCCATGGTTTAAATAAATAAATAAATATATATATATAATCAATGCTCTCTATTTATGAAAGTTTAGCATTTCTTGTCCTAAATTAATGAAAAATATTATAATATAGTAATTATATTATAATATAATTATATTAGAGTATTTATTTTAATTGAACTGAATCGAACTCCAATATTATCATTAAAATAATCTTATGAAAAATAACCTCCTCTTCTCTCCATTCTACATGCATTAGTGGATATTAAAGAGTCTGACATTGGCATAAGATAGGTCAATAGAATAGTATCTTCTCCGTTCTTAACCTTTGTTACGTTCGCGTTTTCTTGGTTTCCCAACCTGTTGTTTCTAAAGACTGTCCTCTCTCGGTTGGATGTTGGTCCAGCCTACTACGAGGATCCAAATTTTATGATCTGTCCCTGACACTAAAATTTTAAATAAATAATGGTTCGAATTTCTCCCTCTATTTTTGTTGATGACGTCCTAATTATGAATAAAGTTGGGCAAATAAAGGTCCAACCCATAAAGATCTGTGTCGATTATTTTCTTTTTACGTATTCAAACTATTAGCAAATTTAATACAATAAAGAAGGAAGGTAGATGAATCAAACCACTGAAATTAAAATTCACATGCACAGCTCTTAATGTAAAATAGAAGGGTTGCTATTAATAATATATTATTTAAAGGAAAAGTAGTAATAATGATTAATGAGAAATGGTAATAATAGCGATAATCCGAACAGAAGCATATTGGGATGGCATGCGCCAAATGATTTAGGGAGAGAACTAAATTTTAATTTTATTTTCAATTGTTTTTTTTCTTTTTAGTGGAACGCATGGGATAAAGGGGTCCCACATTTGTACACGCGGATCCCAAGAGAAGCACGTCCGTGACATAACGTACGTAATAGAACTATAGTAAGAGAATTGGACATTATTTGGACTCATCTTAACTAATCCTATAATTAGGTCACATTTATTCAAATTGAAAATAAAAATCAAAACTAAGATATATAGCATCGAGAGGAGGAGAAGGAAGAAAGGAAATAATGAAGGGAAAGAAGAAAAGTAAGAAAATGTGCGGTTGCTGAGAAGGAAAGGGGGACAATAAAGATGAAATATTATTTTAGGATTTTTTATATGATGGTTTAACCGTCGTTGTTTACTTTATAGCATTTCAAACACATGTTATGACGTTCAAACGACCCTCCCTTCTGCAATTCGAACATTGTTCTGCCATTGGGAAAGGGTTTTCAGAAGTCCTGTAATAGAGTAACTTCTACTGTGCATTTTTTGTAGGTTTCTTTAGACTGTGGTTCAACCGCCGTTGTTTACTTTATTGCACCCTATAGACACATATTTCAATGTCGAAATTGTCATTCATTTCGTACTTTAGACACTTGTTCCGTAGCCAGAAGTAAACTCGGAGCTCTCTTACAACAATAGCTTTTAGTGCATATTTTTGTATGGTTTCTTTAGACGGTGGTTCAATTGTCGTTGTTTACTTTACTGCACTCCGAACACATTCCAACTTCAAAACTGCCTTTCATTCTGCAATCTAGACACTTGTTTCGCATTGGAAGTGCCCTCTGAACTCTCTAAAAAATAATAGCATTTAGTGCATATTTTTGTAGGGTTTCTTTTAGATGGCGGTTCAATTACGTTGTTTATTTTAGTGCACTCCAGACACATGTTCCAACCTCAGATCTGCCTTCAAATGTGCAGTAAAGTAATAACGGAGCCGTTGCACGACACTTTCAATGGCATTTCAAACCAAACTGCCACTGATAATACTGCGTTAGGCGACGATTGGTGAATAACCATCATCTAACAGATCTTCGTCTATCGTTAATCCTACCATTGGGACACATATATCGAGTTCGAAACATAAGACTGATGGCGATTCCAAATTCCCCCACCCTAATCACCACGTAACGAAGTCGTCAATGACGATTATACACTAACATATAACCTTTTTTATTGTGTGATACTAATCCAAATTATATTGAACAGACACTTTATTAATAGGCAAATATACAAAAAACAATTTAACTTTATGATTTAGCAATCTTGACTCGTCGTATAATTGTCAGCAAACGATTTTAAGCATAGAATAATGGCAAGATAAATTGTTTTTTTGTAGTCTACGTGATATTTAAGTGAAAATATATATTAGGAAAATGAAAACGAATGATCTAAGTGATGTATTTGTGATCACCGTATGAAGTCCCTCGTCGTGATCCCTTGAACCACGTCCGACCTGCAAGACAATGCTCCCGGTGTCCGGGAGGTAAACACTCCGATGCTTAAGTTAGTATAAGCGTTATC
>JAULKJ010000009.1:10409726-10427096 GCA_032355405.1 Rubia balearica
TTTTTTGTGTTGGTAATCAATCACTACTCACTTATTATAAGTTCACATTAATATAGCTTACTAAGTATCCATACATCTTTTCCGAGTCCGGTCTTCTATAAGTCGACACAGGGGGTGGAGGCTTAATAGAAGGAATACTTGGCAAAGTTTTGAATACTTTTATTGTAATTAACCTTTTCTTTTTCAGGTTTAGGGTGCCTATAATTCCCTTACATCTCTATGAGATGTTTTATTTTTTTAAAAAAAGAGAGAGACGAGGGTAGATTTTAAACTAAAGAGATTAGGGTTCCAAGGTAACTATTAATGGTGTGTCCATTTTATAAAGTTATTTTGGGACTTTTAAGATTCACCTTTGTATACTCTTGTACTCTAGATGATGCATTTTTCCTTGAAATTCTCTAAGATGAGTTAAGAGCAACTTTACGCTTTTATTATTCTTCTAGGGGGGTTTTGTGTGACAAGGTAAATATTGGAAGACTTTGAAGACTATCTTTGAAGATTTGAAGACTACATTTTGAAGACATTAAAGATCCGAGGAAGGGAAGAGGAGACAACTACAATTAGACCAAGAAAGAAGACAACATTTGAGAGCAGAGTACTCTGACCATCGTGAGTTGTAGAGAATATGTCGCGATCGTGATGGTACTCTGCCCGTCGTGAGTCGCGACAGTCATCGGCTCAGACTTATTTTTTGGACTTTTTCTACTATAAATACTCAATACTTTTCTATTTCTTCCTCAACTTTTCTCCCCCGATTCCAGAACATTAAACCCTAGTTTTCCATCTTTTCCATCTTAGTTTCTTATTGATTTCATGTTTGAATTTCTTTTGTTAATTAGTATGGGTTATAGTAGATAAACATAACCTTGACAGCAATTGATTAAGGCTTCCAAGCCCATATCTTGAGATCTATATGTAAGCTATTTAGTGCTTTTCTATTGTGTATTTATTGTTTTTGAATTGGGTTGTTGAATCCATTAATGATATTCGAAGTTTGAGTACATGAATTGCTTGTATGATTATGTGTTAGGGTTTGGAGAAATTAGCTAATTCTCCCTTCTTTTGATATGAAATCCAAGAGCATGATTTAGAGCTTCTAATGTTGTTGATGATTTGATGAATTCTAGATAAATGTCATAATGTCGAATTCTTTGTCATATTTCTTTTGTGTAGCAAATAAGAGAGGTTTATGAACGTTGAATGTTCTTGACTATTCTTGTATAAATTCGTGAATTAGTTCAATACTGAGACACGGTGTAGTGTTTCTATGTGTTACCAAACTTGTTGATTCTTTGTACTTGATGTCATTAATGGGATACCTTTAGGCGTTGAATGACTGAAGGGGTCATTAGTGAGGTTTAGTGAGAGATGTCTTGTAAACTACTATCAAAGAAGGGTAGAAGATTTATCTTCACAAAAAGTAGTAAAAGTTTTAAATGGGTTATATTTTCAATGATAGATAGAAGGCTTGGAAGTAGAAGACAATATCCCCCAAGATCTCGTAATTCGTATTTAACATCGTTTTAGTGTTTATTGCTTAATTAGTAGATTTGTATGGTTTGATAGTGTAATTTTTTTAATTGTTAATTTAGAAAATGAATCCAAAAAAACCCTTTTATGCTCTTTATATATATACAAATATCTATTTCTAGCGTAGCATTTACCATTATATGAGCAAATACTTAGGAATATCCTTTGTCTCTGTAGACGACCTTGACTGGCCACTATCTACTTAATTGTAGTTAGGAATAAAAAAGGGGCTTATAAATTGTATCTTTGAGAGGTAGGGCGACGACCTCCCAAGGGCCGCAAGTGGTATCTTTCCTGAGGGGCACTCATGACGATTGGCCAAAAAATCGTTCAATGGGAAAGTTTAGGCAAGAGGCGCACCAGTTCCAAAGACATGTACAGAGATTTATGAAAGTGTTAAGAATTTGCCCAATGACTTCGGCAAGAAGAAAAGAAAAGTTGCGGTTGAAGGAAGTTGTAAGAAACACTCAATTGTCTAAACTACCTTATTGGGAACATTTGGATGTTAGACATTTCCTGGACGTTATGCACATTGAGAAGAATGTTTGTGATTATTTGGTTGGGACGTTGTTACATACCTTTGGGAAGACAAAGGATGGATTGAAAGTTAGGCTATATGGTTGAGTTTGGTATTAGGAAGAATATAGGGCCAGTGAGAACCGGTGATGATTATTATTTCCCCTGCTTGCTATTCAATGTCGTAGTCGGAGAAGACATTGTTTTGTGATACCTTTAGTAGTGTGAAAGTTTCCGGTGCATACTCGTCCAACATCAGCACTTGTGTGTCAGTCGAGTTGAGGTTGGGTGGGTTGAAGTTACACGATTGTCACAACCTAATGCAGGAATTGAAGGTCATTGCCATTCGATCTATATTTCCATCCCATTTAAGATTGTGCATTTCAAATCTTTGTTTAATTTTCAAATCCATTTGTCGCAAAAGCATTAGTGTATTAAAGTTGGATAGGTTGAATGTAATGATTGTTGAAGTTTTGTGCCATATGGAAATCTATTTCCCTCCCTCATTTTTTGAGATTGAGGTCCACTTAATAGTCCATTTGGTGCGGGAGATAAAACTACTTGGTCTATTTTTTTTCCTCAGATGGATGTACCCATTCAACAGGTACATGAACATCTTCAAGAACTTTGTGAAAAATTGGTATCGGCCAGATGCTAGTATTGTGTAGCGATACATGACAAAAGAGGTCATTGAGTTTTACAATAGATCGCCTAATTATCCAATTTCTACGATTTATACTCAAACATCCAAAGCATTTAGATTAATTAACGACACCCCATTAAGAACATATTACCAATCAAATCAAGGTTTCATTTATTATAGTGATGTAATTGGGAAAAAATTCGAGAAGTCCAATTTTAATCTCATTCAAACCCAAATATAGTGATATTTTGAAAACAAACAAACGAGGGCCACTGCATTAATTTTGGTCATTTTTATGACTTCCAAATTCGGAACTCGTTCACTAAAACCTACCAAAAGCTGAGATGAAGTTACGAAATCGGAACAACCTCTGAATCTTGATCTGATACTGAAAGCGGGATCCGATTTCTCTTCCGAATATGTGGAACCTTTATCAAAGGCGGTTGTAATAAACCTCCTTTAAATTCGATAAACAACCATTCATTTCGGGGGCGATTTATGGGTGTTCCGAGTCAGGAACATTGGTGGGAAGATAGTTCCTCGAAATTTCGAGCATCGCCTTTGATTGCTAACATTAATCATTTATTCTGCACTAGTGAACGGGACAGTGACCAAGCAGCCCAAACAAATATTGAATTCAACAGTCATCAATAAGCGTCAATGTTTACATTTTCCAGCTCCTCTAGACTTCGGTAGTTAACAAAACAAACTAAGTTTTGTCTGGGTTCATAGTATAATAACCATGAAATGCGGCTCTGAGTAGTTTGAAAAACCCCCCAATCTTGATTCTGTATTCTTGAATTGGATGACAATTAACATTGTTCTGCTTTTTGCCCAAGGTCAGCAATCAGCGTCAATGATTACATTTTCCTCCTTTACACTACACAATTAATAAGACTAGCTTAGTTTTTTCCACATAATCCCAGGTCAAATTGCACAAAATATTTTTCACGCTCATCAAGAAACTTGTCTAATCGTTAATATGTTTAACTACGTATAATAACGGCAACAAAAAATTACTTTTGAGAAACTACTTGTTACGACGAATCCAATAATATCACATACGATAGTATCATTACTTATATATCTATTCAAATATGTGGTCCAAGTTTGATAAAGAATAGTGTCAAATAGTAAGTGTGCTATTTGAGCTGGGACGGAAGGAGTACTTATATGCACTTGTACAAAAAATATTTGTATAGTGGTGGTCCTGGTAGATAAAGAAGACGGAAGTGTAAAAATGTATGGTTTCTTCCTTAATCAAATTATGCTTGTCACTTACTGAATCTGTACAATGAATTCAGTAAATGTAGGTTTCTAAAGTCACTACGTACATATGGTTATGGACATCTACTCTATTTTTTTTACATGTCAGTTTCCAGCACGTGGGAGAAGGTTGTCACCTATAGAAAGAAAGTCTCCAGCATCTTCAGAATGGCATAGTGCGAAGGAGTCTTGCTTCGTTCTAAGGCCAATTCTTGACCTAAATGATGACTCAATCATCATTAATGGCAGGTGTAGAACTACCATTCAATGGAGCGGAAAAATTGTTAACATTCATTCTTGCCATTTGATTCACCATTGTTTCCTGCAAAACTAACATCTCAGGGAGGTTTTGTAACACGTCGAATTCATCCCAACTGTTCACTAGGCTGAGCCGTGATAGAATAATTTCCCGTGATGATTCTGATATTACTAAATGGAATAAATAGAGTACAAAAGGTAGACTATGACTAGTAGAATTCTAATCTGGTCATGAATCTAACCCATAATCATATCAAATTTACTCATCATATTGACTTATTCTAACCCCTAGCAGCCACAAACGACATCGGCTAGGCAAAATAGCACGGGTCGTGCCAGCCGGTTAGTCTCGTGCTGACACGGTCCGTGTGTCCTGGCGTGGTCCGTGCTTTCACGGTTAGCTTTGCTCTGACATGGGACGTGTGTCCTGGTGCGGGCTGTGCTGACACAGTTAGCTTTATCCTGACACAGGCCGTGTGTCTCGGCGCGGGTCATGCTGACACGGTTATCTTCGTGCTGACATGGGCCATGTCTCTTAGCGTGGGTTGAGCCCACCGGTTAGCCTCGTGCTGATACCGGTCGTGTCTCTTGGCGTGGGCCATGCCAACCGGTTAGTCTCGTGCTGGCATGGGTTGTGTATCCTGGAAAGGGTCGTCGGCTGGGGCTCCATTTGAACTTCTGAATTCTGCGACCCATATCATTTTTCACACCCCGAGGGTTGGTCATTGCATTGGTGACTTGAAACGATGTAGACCATGTGTAACGGAACGATTTGCGCCTTTACTTAGCTAAATTTTAAAGTATATCAAGGACATGGCACACAGGCAGTTGAGTTTGGCACCGTCTTTGTTGCGGCCTAGCGGGCCGTATTTCTTGAAACGGTATGTGCTGAGAACCATTGGCATGGTCCGTTCTGGGGCCTGACACAGCAGTGTTTCTTGGCACGGTCCGTGCCTAGCGCCCTTTGCACGAGCCGTGCTAGGTGAGCCACATGCTGGCCTTGGCTGGTCTAGGCGGATGACTTGTTAGCTCAGCTACGGATGAACCGCTGATCCGATTTGAGAGTTCTTATAGTCTATTACCATCAGGGGCTTATTCTTCTCATATCGTTCCCATTACTCTGTGCATTTCTCGGACTATGATTTCTCTGCTTCTTGTCTTTTGGTCTTGGCCTTCTTGAACTTTGAAACCATCTGTTACAGGATCAATTCCATCTATTGCCACGCTTCAGAGTTTGTGGCCTTCAATCTACTACCATCCTTGCGAATGGTCTTCGATATCTTCTACCATCTTTGCGAATGGCCTTCAAATATCTTTTACCACCCCTTGTTGATGGCCTTCTACAAAAAGATGATGACAAAGTCCTCACGGGCAATCTACTAATGAGATCACAAAGGAAGATCTAGGTGCCCGTGAATACAAAGTGTCCAGCTTCGATTAAGTCTATAAAACTCAAGATTTAGACAAGAAAACCAATGATGGCAGTCTAAACATTTGTCTTGTAAACTTAACAAAAACTAGCAATCAACCAAGCAATAGATGATAATAAATGTGTCAAATGCATCGGCTAACGCATGCATAAATGTGCACATCACTATCATTTAAACCCTTTTGTCTATGTGGACGACACCTAAACTTACCATTAACTATTATTCTTAGTAATTAGAAGTAAATTAGGGAGAAACATATAAATCTTATCTTTGACCGGCCTGCACTTTGGGTTATCCAAACGATGAACTGGGGGTGCCCGTCAATAGTCAAACCTTGCTTCAATGAGTCGAACATACAAACCTAACTCCAGGGGGTGGCCGGGGGGAAGAAGCTCCGATGCAAAATTCAGACTAAAATTATTTCATCTAAATATTAAGTAATTAATGAATAAAATGGAGCATACCTCAGTATTTATAGGGGTTGATCCCCAAGAGTTTTTCTCAATCACGAGGGATAAATATGCACATTCCATGTAGGAATAGGTGTCTTACCATAGTAGAATTACCATATACTCCCTCTGTCCCACTAAAAATTGCCTAATTGCCTTTTCACGGTCTTAAGTAATTTTTAAATTTTTTTTGATAAATCGTCCTTAGAAAGAGGGTTTATAGGGTTCCCATCCCATTTCGATTAAGCTCAATATTACATATTGTGCGATTACAACATTTTATATGGGATAAACCCACTTACACTGAGACACTGTCTGAATATTACAATTCTAATCTAAAGACTCAGTGGATAAAAGAGAGAAACAATACACAAAGGCTCTAGTCGATATTACAATATAAAACAAGGGCCAATGTGGCGATGAGATGGGTAACCAAGGATAAGTGGTATCCACTATGTAGTCATAGGGTAGCCATAATAGAATCGACCCAAGACTACTATCAGAACCAATCACAGTGAAGTATCAAATGAAATGCACACAAAAAAATTCATTCACATTTCTGATCAAACATCTGAGGCAATCAAAATAAAATAAATGAAGCTCCCAAACTAAAGATCTAGTAGGTCTCCATTTAACCCGTAAAGACTGTTTCCCTTGACTAGGAAACAAAAACCAGTTATTTTAATTGCCAAAAATATTTTTCGTTAGTGTATACGAAACCCTCATAATGCATAGAAATATCTCTAACTTGACCCCAAAAGTTATAAAGACCAATTAAATTGAATTAACAATATAATTGACCTTAATATCCTAATGAACCATAGTCTCTGATTTAAATTCTCAAATAACAGTATCGCCAGAAGTCCGTTATTTTAACGATTTTGATTTGGATTTCTTCTTACCACATTTTCGAATATCAAATTTGAACTCAATCAAATTTTACCGGACATGGGCTGCCAGAAAAAAAAAGCATTGACAGAGATAGTTCCTATATGATACTTAATCGAAAAATCAATTTAAATATGCCCTTTTTAAGACTTAAAAAACAATAATAACAGAAATACATATTTAATAGTCTCCCACTAGAAAATTTAAAATTGTAAAGTTGGAGAAAAAGAAAAGAAAAAAGGAGAATAACCCTCCAGAAACATGACCTCTCTAGGATAAGTGATGAAAAAAGGTGACACAGTCAGAAAAATGATAACTACAAGATCAAAAGTTATATACCCTCCCTTAGCCACTGCCGTATAGGATGTTCCAGTGAAAATGACACTGTCGCGCCATTAAAAAATCGATGAAAATCCACATCACCATGGCGATTTGACCTCCAGCAAGGAAACTTTTTAAACTTACAGATCCGTAACTCTGACCCGGACTGTGACTCGGCCATGACTCGACCAGCTGTGACTAAGCCATGACCCAAAGGATTCGGGCAAGCACGCAACTCGGCCATGACTCAGATCTTGACTCAGATGTTGATTCTGTAATGATACCACTCGGAAACCTGCCGGACAGAGGCGACACAGATAGAAAGACAACAGAAGCCGCTCGGAGCCCGCTTGAAAATCCGCCAGATAAGCTTCCAGTAATCCGACCTTAGATTTCCAGCCAAAAATAATTGGCTCACCGCCGAATTCAAGAAGCCACTCGAAAACCCAATCGTTGATCTCCGCTCGACGAACCAATCTATTCATTTCTTCTTCATCCGCTCGGAGCCGCTTGGAATCCATCTCTGGTCGCTCAGAAACCACCGCTCGGAGTTTAGAATAGCAATCTATTCGGAGTTCAGAACCAATCTATTCATCTCTGGTCGCTCAAGGAAAAAAAGAATAGCACGTGCATAAAATAGGATCACAACCATATCCGCAATTGAAGACCTATAATGCAGACACTTGAAAATCAGGAACTCAACTTAACACCGACAAATTCTTACACGTACAATACGGAGAGACTAAACACAAAAACGTGAAGCATTGTCGCAAATAAAATCTCATTCAAAACACAAGAACGTGAAACATTATATCGCAAAGAGCTGAGAATTTGTAATTTTACCTCGATTTGTTGCGGAGAGCTGGATAATTTGCTTCGCGTAAGCCTTGATTAAAGCTCAAAATCCTCAAAATCCTTATAAAAAGCAAATTCGAAAACATTTGGGGAAACAAAATCCTAATTGAAGAACACGCGTGAAAAACAAAGTACAAACACATGAAATAGAAACAAGCCTGATTGAATCATCGACGACCTAGTTCGAATCAATGCCAACGCAAAATCATCGGATGGACACTGAAAATGTTTCTGAATTTTTGCAAAATCTTCGGATGAACAGAGGATATTAAGGAAATGCGTACGAATGAAAGTGAATTTGAACCGATCCGTTTATTCTTTTGACATGAATAGAGGATCCACGATTTTTATCAATTATTTAGCTATAATATTAGATTTTGTGAGTAAATATGGACCATTAATCTAGTTAAATGAGTGGTTAGGATTTATTCTCATATAAGTGGGTGTTCTCACCTAAGATATGTGTTCTCACATGATCTCAAATATATATATATATATATATGGGGGTGGGTTCAGGTGAGAACACTCATTTAGTTGAGAATACTTACTTATGTGAGAACAAATCTAAACCGCATGTGATAATTTGATCTAACGGCATTACTCGTTAGCTTGCAGGCAAGCAAATTAGTGGCATAGTTAAGATCAAATAACTAGCATGTCTGCGGGCAAGTAAATTAATGGCATAACTAAGATCAATAACTGGAAGCTTGTACACGTATGCTCAGACAATTGCTTGCGGCCTAAATTTTGACATTTTTTTGTAAGGACAAAAAATTGGTTGCATACCTAGATGCTTACACAAGATCAAACATATCTATGCGTATGATAATTTCATCTAATAGCTTATACGTGCTTCTAGTTATGCTTGTAGGTGCTTCACGTGTTGCTTGTAAGTGCATCAAGTTGAACTCATACGTGATTCATGTTTTTCTTATAAGTGCTTCGTGTATTCTTTGAAGGTGCTTGATATTATGCTTAAAAGTGCTTTGTGTATGTTTTGAAGGTGCTTCATGTTATACTTATAGGTGATTCGTTTATGTCTTCAATGTGCTTTGTGTATGTGTTGAACGTGTTTCATGTTGTACTCATAGGTGCTTTGTGTTTGTCTTGAAGGTGGTTCATATTATACTCATAGTGCTTTGTGTATGTCTTGAAGGTGCTTTATATTATACTCATAGTGCTTTGTGTATGTCTTGAAGGTGCTTTATATTATGCTTATAAGTACTTTGCGTATCTCTTGAAGGTGATTCATGTTATACTTATATGTTATTCGTGTATGTCTTCAAGGTGCTTCATGTTATACTCATAGGTGCTTCGTGTATGCATTGAAGGTGCTTCATATTACTCATAGGTACTTCGTGTTTGTCTTGGAGGTGGTTCATACTATACTCATTGTGCTTCGTGTATACCTTGAAGGTGCTTTATATTATACTTATAAGTGCTTTGTGTATGTCTTGAAGGTGTTTCATGTTATATGTGATTCATGTATGTCTTCAAGGTGTTTCATATTATACTCATAGGTGCTTCGTGTATTTGTTGAAGGTGGTTCATGTTTTGATCATAAATGCTTCGTGTTTGTCTTGAAGGTGCTTCATATCATACTCATATATGCTTCATGTATGTCTTGAAGGTGTTTCATATTATACTCATAGATAAAAGAGAGTGTGTTGAATCTCTGAAAAACAATTCTAAAATACGAATAATTAGACCACCAATTAAAAGAAAGAAAAATAAAAGTTATAAAAGCACCCAAGTACAAAGTAGTTTTCGTAGTACACGCAAGTTATAAAATAAACATCTGCAACTTACATTTGAATCACTTATAAGTTTTGATTGAAGTGCGTACAAGTTGCATTTGAATCACTTGCAAATAATGATTAAAGTACTACGAGTTGTACTTTGAGATTCAACTTTTCATAGAGTCTTGTCGGTACTTGTGAAACCCTGTGGCCAAACGGGAACATCTCTTCACTATTTTGAGACCAAACCACCACCATCAATCTAATCTAATATGTAATGCAAGAGACAGGATGTTGAGGTATTTTACAAATCTTTGAAACATTCACTCAGGTTTTTTCCTTGGAAATTTCTTCCTCAACTTTCCGGACGGAACTTGGTGCAAAACTAAAGAGAAAAGAGAGAGTGGCTAGTGTGATGTGATTTCTCTCTCTGTGAATCATCCGGGGAATGGCACCAAACTCTCCAAAAAGAATCTGGAAACTCCACGAATTCTCAGTGTGCTGCCTATTCTCTTTGGCAGCCATCTTCCTATTATAGATGGATGAGGAAGAAATCTTGGTGAGCATAACCAATAGGGGCCTTGCTAATGCTGCTGCTGCTAGGCTGCTCAATTGCATTCTCTTGCCGCCATTTCACGATCATCTCCTTGAGCAGAAGAATAGGAGTCAGAACAATATGGGGCAGAACCTGGTTACTTTTAGGACATCTCCGATGTCCTCTTTCAACCACTCTTCGATTGCAGCCTGTTCATATATCTGTGAATAAAACTACACCACCATTTCAGCACAACTTAAAGTTGCACAGCACCACTACAAACCAATCTTGAAAACCAAATAACAACATGTTTCTCCACAAGAAATGAAAAGGCATAAGGTATATTGTTGCTTTAACCTTAGGATCTTAACTTCCGTTGATTCATCCCCAAGGTAGAGAATGTAACAAATATGATCCTAGCATAAGCAATCAATCAGAATAATATGAGTATATTAGAAATGACAATCAAGTACATTGAAACTCCTGCATGTGCAAGATGCGGGGAAAAGTAGGGCCATTCAGAACTAATATAAATGACCATAACTAAACTTCTACAAATTTTGAACCCGTGACCATGTTACTAGCACCGAGCCTACCCTTCTCATTGAGAAAAATCAATAGGATCAAAAAGGTATGCATAAACTGTTAAGTGGACTATGCAAAGTAGGAGTAAATAAAACCTTTTCAGCATTTGTTTGGGCTAAACACGCTTTAGCGTGATCTCCAGAATTGAGGGCATGTAAATCTAGATCTTCTGAAGGAACTTTTGTAGACCACATTCGTAGACCACAAAACCTACGCAATTAATCATGAGACTGAGATGAGAATCCATTGACCAATGTTGAGATAAAGTCCCTCTTTTCAGTTTGCATCGCAAAATTCTATCTCTAGTTAACATACCATCAAAACCATTGCAGTAAACAGTAAAGAAGCAATTCAGAAGTTACAACCAATACAGAGAGTCAGAGACAAATAGAGTGTGCCAATAAACACTCCATCTATGGCCATTTTGCGAGAAACTAGAAATGGTGATTAAGTGTACCTGTTGAGCTTTGATTCTTCCCTGCCTCACAGCAACACAATTTTCCAAGGCCTTATCAATGGACGCTCCCAGTTTTCCAATCAATCATCGAATACAACAGCATATCGAACAAGAGAAAAGCAATATGGGAAGTACACAAATGATAAAGTAGATCTTGGCATCAACTTAACACATGGCTCATTCCTTAGTGAAAAGCAAAACCAACAGAAGAAAAAAGTACAAGCACAGCAAGTCCTGTTTCCTAGTGACTCATTTTCACCTAAAGAGTGTTTGTACTGCATAAACCAGCAATTAATGAAAACAATATCACAAACATATGAGCAGATGAAGCTAAAATATTTACATTAATCAAAATAAATAAGGAACCCCAATTTTCCTAGTGAATTCAACATCTAACGTATTTCAGTTTTGAGAAAACAATATTGGTAAAGCACCCAGAATAAGAGGAGAAGAGAAACATCTACCAAACCTCAAAATCCTACACTGCATTGTATTGGTCCACCAATCAGTGTCCCCATTGGAGTAATTGAAAGAAACTCCAAAAGATAAATGCCCACAGAAAGACTTCAAATACCTCTTTCTGGCAAACCAACTGCCAGCTTTTAGCAGCAAGACCACAAGCATCCTCACATTGAGGTTCACAATCCCAATTTTACTACTTTGACCATTCATAGCACTCACAAGATCGTCGTCCACATAAGTGCTCAACGTCGCAGCACTGGAACTAATCGAGGTCTCACTGAGAAAATGGGTTTGAGCCATCTCGGCAAGTTTCAAATACTGGTATCACACATCGACCTCTATATACTCGTTAAAGAGGGAGATTTGGAGTTAGGGTTGCGGGCGGTGATTTCGATTTGAAAATTGGAGGAGAGAAGGATGACAAGTGAGACATTCAAGTTGGAGACCGATAGCGAGTCGATTCACAGTTCGGGGATGCGAGGGCGGAGATCAAACCAGGTGACGAAGAAGCTGGTTTCGATGATGATAAGGACGGTTCTTTTGGAATGTGGTGGTGATGAGCTTGATTTTTCCGGTGATCAGAGCTGCTGCGATGCGCCGATGCCGCAGATGCGAATTTGCCATTAATTAGTTTTAATGTTGTGTTTTGTACTTAATCTGAATCGTTGATGCAGTTAAACCAATGAACAGGATTTGTTCTCACATAAGTGTTCTCACCTGAGATATGTGTTTTCACGTGATCCCAATTATATATATATATGTGTGTATTGTTCTATGCACTTTGATCCAAACGTATTCTTGCTTATGCTTTGTGGAATGCATACGAAGAGAAAAAAATTTGTATGGTAATATAAGTGATTAAGTATGTTGAGAGTGATGGTCCAATAGCATTTTAACAAGTCTTAAATAGTTTAAGAAAAAAGAGAAAAGAAATTAGAAATCAAAAACTACATTTAACTTCTCAATCCATATACACTTGTCAAGATATTATTGGACCCTCACCTCCGCATATTTAATCACCTAACCTACAAAAAAAAAATTGCATATGAATCATACTTTGTAATGTAATATAAGTAAGAGTTGGAAACGTAAAATTAATAAAAATAATAATGCTTCATTTAATTCAATATATAATAATTAAAAAATTCATGCCAAAAAGAAAAAAAGTATTAAGTTATGATTTTTTGTATTGATGAATATAATTTACTGATACTTACTATGTCCATTTAAAATGATCGGTAATATGCTTTTTTTCTCGAACTATATTGAAGATCATTCCAAGCAAAAAAAAAACTTATTTCATTCTTACAAGTTGATTATTTCATTTCATAATTCGTACCGTTCTTTTAAATGGCTAAACTTTAGGATTTAGCAATATTATTTATTTTGAATTTAAATATAAGATGAAGATTTCATTCTAATTTTTTAATTTACTATATCGTGCGTGTAGGTGATAAGGAAACACTACAACAAACCACTCTAGTTGCTACATTTTTAAAGTATCAATAATGACATCAAAAATTGTAGTTAATTTTTTTCCCTACACTTCAAAAAAGTGTAGTAGCGGTGGATGTAACGAAAAAAAAAACACTACTCTTGAAGGCGTAGCAAATGATTTCTACACCTCAAAGTGTATTTATAAAACACTACTCTTAAAGGCGTAGTAAATGATTACTACAACTCAAAGTGTATTTAAAAACACTACTCTTAAAGGTGTAGTAAATTATTACTACGCCTCAAAGTGTATTTCAAAACTCTACATTTGAAAGTGTATTTAAAAAACACTACATCTGAAGGTGAAGAGAACAATTACTACACTCGGAAATGGAGTAAAATAAAGTCCTCACTTCAAAGTGTAGTAAGTAGTCAAAAAGCCTAATAATTGTATTTCCGTCCCCGAACACAATTAAATTCCAAACCAATCCAATTATTTTCTTAAATTGCAGATTAATCCACAAGACTTAATAAATTCCAAATCAATCAAGAAAACTCTTTAAATTGCAGAATAATCCAAAAAACTATTTAAATTGCAAATCAATCCAGAAAATTTGTTAAATCACAAATCAATCCACAAAATTATTTACACTTGAAATCATGCCCTAATCTAGAATGTTCAGGACTTAAATATTTCGTAATCTGGGAGTTTCCAAACAAAAGCCTCCTACATCCACATTGAATCTAACACAAATAAAACCTATAACCTTGATTAATGCTTCCCAACTTTCAGCAACTTTCAAGTGTAGACTCCATCCATCTGCAGCCTTGATACTCAATTTTCAGCAACAAATATTAGGAAGAAAAAGTTCATCCAGAAGTGCAACAAAAGTATGACCTAAATAGATGTCGAAATCCTATATAATTCAAAATGGAAATGCCAAAATGCTGTTGAATTTCTAGCTAATGAATTTTGAAGCACAACACGGCAAAAACAAAACAATATCTTGTATCAACATAAGCACTTACAACTTGCCT
Source organism: Rubia balearica (assembly GCA_032355405.1). NCBI lineage: Eukaryota > Viridiplantae > Streptophyta > Magnoliopsida > Gentianales > Rubiaceae > Rubia > Rubia balearica. The sequence goes on from JAULKJ010000009.1 coordinate 10,424,133, forward strand.
ATCTCAAAATTAATAGCAAGCCATAAAGAGATACAAAAACATTCAGAGTTCAGATATAAAAACCCTTTCAAAAGCAATTCCGGGTCCTCCTTAGATAAGTAGTAGATAACACTTCCTTTGCTTGAAAACCAAAGCATGAAAAGCAGAGAACATTATAAAGTAAAAAGTTTCTATAAGCTGGATGGTAACATAGGAGCATAGCCAAGGAAAATAAGACAAAGAACAACATAGAATGGACAAACAACCAGGGAGAGAACCAATCAGTTATGCTACAGGTATGCCTCATCCACCAAGAAACCAAATCCTTAATTTGTAGCCACCTAACCATGTTCCGAGGTTTCCTTTTTCAATCATGACATGCATAGTACGTTTGAGGAACAAAATATGTTATTGAAATCCAGATATAAGCATTACCTTCGAGATGGTGAAGCAAATATAAAACATGAAATAAATAATGGTTTTCAGCTTCTCATTGCAACATCTGAAACATGAAACAAATATGGTCTTATGAAAGGTTTCAAGCACAAATCCTTAATCAGGTTTCAGAAAATTTGAACTTCTAACGAACTTTTTCACTTCAGTGAGGTAGTAAGCCACTATGTAAGTATCGGTAATCAGGTTTCGAAAGAAGTGAAGTAAAGACGTACCTCTTTCCCAAGTATTTGTTGCATGCGCTGGGTTTGCCAAAAGTGGTTTAAATGTTGTGCAATAAATGCATGCTTCCTCTCTCATTTGTCAAATCAAATCATTTGTCTTCGCTGTTCAAGTTGTTTTTGTTGGATAGGAATTTGCATTCGAAGTTGTCTAATTTCAGCCGCACCACCTCTTGATTCTACTTCTTCATTGCTCAACTTATTGAGTTTTGTATGAAAGCCCGTCAATTTTGATTTTTTCAATCCAACACCATTACCTCGGGCTTGTGCTAGCTTGTCCTCACCCAAAAGATTAAGCCAAACAAAACTCTCCAAATCTGTTGAAACATAAGAGAACTCTCATAGATATAGAATTGAGAATATTAAGTAGTAAAAATAAGAGAACTCCCATAGGCCATAGCCAGGTGAAACTCTAACCTTCAAGTCTTTCCATGAGGCAGAAGATGGCAGCCCTGTGATCAAAACTGAAATATATCAAGTATTACAATCAATTCTAGTTGACCTCATTGTATGAAATAAAGGAGCCAACAATGTATTAGTCCTTACCACGATAGCCGGAGCGTATTGAGACTTTACCATGACTCCCTCCCTTACTATAGCTGGTGTAACGATTATATGATGAGCCTCGACCCCCATGACTAAGTTCAACCTGCAAAATTATGGACAATGAAGTCTTACAGAGAACCTATACATGTGGATGTTCTCAGCAAGCACAGTCAAGGGTAACTTACAAGTGATTGATGACCGTCGAAGCTATAGCCATCTCGACCGCGGATAGCGTCATAAACTAATAAACACCAAGAAACATGGACAAGACCACCTGCTCATAAGTTTTGCATATACCTATAATCAAGTGATTATACCAAAAAGTGAAAAAGCATATCCTCAACGTCAACAAGAAACTCAGCTCCACAAAAGTATAACCAGGTGACCTTGGAGGAGCTTTCAGATCAATATCAACGATCGACCCATACTGCAAAAATCACACACATTTCCAATCAGAGAAAATGGGAGGGGGTGTGGTTGGACTACTTAGCACTAATTAGCCTCAACAGGATACAAATTCTTTTCGAGATATAAGGGAACAGAAGTAGCTTTAAAATGAAGGTAATTTTAGGAAATTTCCATCCCAAGCAAGCTTGTACACTGCTTTCAATCAACTAAAACTAGCATTTTTTTGTGAAGTAACTTTACCGCCTAAGTACAATTTCAAAAGTCAATACGTAACTCACTTTTACTATCACCTTGATGAAATAAAACAACACCGCACCGCACCAAACCAACCCGGTTCAAAAGAAATGGTGAACATTGCTAATGAATGGTGAACTTAAAGTGACAAATTAAACATTGCTAATAAATGTTTTCATGGTGAACATTTCTAATAAATCCGACAAATTAAACACTGGAAACATCAATTCATGTGCTCATGTAAAGCAAGATTAAATCTCATAAACAGAATGATTGATTTCATACCATCATAAGGGCATTTGCTATCCCAATAATGATTGGAAGAGGGTATACTAAAGCACCGAGACTTGTTGGCAGGAAAAACGATGCTGCACCACTAAACAGCCAGAGAAAGACCTCCAACAGAATCAAATGCCTACGCACGTGTCCCGGTCCACGCCCGTTCCTATCAAAAATCAAACGACAAGTAAGAGAGGCATTTCACGCAGATTACAAAGACCAGATTTATTAACTAAAGAGAGAAAATGCTTTATTGAAATTGAACCTGACTCTCTCTGCAATATAAGGAACTGCTGTTTGATAGAATATAAAGAGGGCACGTCTGGCAGGTGTTGGGGAAAGTTCATATGGCCCTGCAACCTGTAGGATTCATATCTTAAAAAAAGTTTATTTAAAGAAAAGAAAAAAGAAAACAAGAGACAAATAAACACTAAACTAAATGCCAAATGTGAACTTGGGGATACAATTACATAATGCTAATGTATACTGTATACTAGTGTGAAAGATCCTCTCACAGAAGGATTTTCACGTAGAGAATATGGTCTCCACAACACCAAACTAAACACTGAAGTATGCCTATATAGCATGCCATGACCAGATTGAATAGCAAAGATAGCATTTCCAAACATGAAAGTAAAGCTAAATGGCTCATGATGCTTGAACTTGAAAGATGTGAACATTCAAAAGATATAAAACCTGGATGATGTCACAATATTCTTCTCCTAGAGTCTGCAGCCCAGCACCCGTTGTTAATACATAATAAAGCATCTGTCCCAAAAGCTTTGTCTGCAAAGAGACAAAGAAAAATGAGCTTGATATCTTGCAGCCACTGCCACCAACAATA
>JAULKJ010000009.1:10449597-10462428 GCA_032355405.1 Rubia balearica
CGCGAACCTATCCTTTTCTTCTTCTTCCTAACCTATAAAATGCCTCCTGCTTTAAAATAAGCCCTTTTTTAGCAGTTTAACGAACACCGGAATGTGCTTAGCTTAATAGCAAAAGAGCTTATCCTGCCAAGTAACCCTTAGTTGTGTGTTTACCTGATCAGTTTGTACTTATTGTGCTTTGTATGGTGTGATTGTTTGCAGAGCTACAACACACACTGATCTTGTTGTTAGGGCGAAGAAATTAGGGGTAGAGGTGAAGGTTGTGCATAATGCATCTATAATGAATGCTATTGGAGTTTGCGGATTGCAGCTCTATCATTATGAGGAGACTGTTTCCATTCCTTTCTTCACTGATTCGTGGAGGCCGGATAGTTTTTATGAGAAGATTCATAGAAACAGAAAGCTGGGATTGCACACTCTCTGCTTGTTAGTTAAAATGTATTTCCTTTTACAGATTCTCATTGGTATGAAGGCTTGAGTGCCAAGTTATGATCACTGTGTTCTTTGATTAAATGCTGCTCTTCTGACAGTTGGCTAAGTTAGATTTAGGGTTCGGTTACGTGCTCTAACTAAATCCTGATAAACTTAGAAATGAATTGTTGCAAAATTGGAAAACATTTTTTTTATGGCGATTTGCTTGTAGGGTTCACTTACATGTCTTTGTAACTTGCAATGAAACGGTTTTCTCTACTGAAGTTACATTTGTCTTTTGTTCTGCTCTAACGTTATTCTTAACATTGCACTGTTCCATAGTTTCGATCTTCAATGTCTGTAATTATGGTGTGCTAAGTGTTCTTACTCTCTGCTTGTTAGGTAAAATGTATTTCCTTTTACAGATTCTCATTGGTATAATGGTATGAATGCTTGAGTGCAAAGTTATGATCACTGTGTTCTTTGATTATATGTTGTTCTTCTGATAGTTGGCTAAGTTACGTGATTTAACTAAATCCTGATAACATTAGAAATGAATTGTTGCAAAATTGAAAAACGTTTTTCTATGGCGATTTGCTTGTAGGGTTCACTTACGTGTCTTTGTAACTTGCAATGAAACGGGTTTCTCTACTGTCAAGTTCAGCTATAACGTTATTCTTAACATTGCACTGTTCCATAGTTTCGATCTTCAATGTCTAGAATTATGGTGTGCTTAGTGTGCGAATTCTGCTTTTGCAGATATTAAAGTTAAAGAGCCCCCCCTTGAGTCCTTGTGCAGGTTGGTTGGAGATTCAGATTCAGTCATCATTTCGAGTGAGAACTTCTTTTTTTTCGGTCAGTTGTATGCTCGAGCGATTTACAGTTTCCATATTCTTGTTCCACAGAGGGAAGAGAGAGTATGAGTCTGCAAGGTTCATGACGATAAGCACTGCAATCGAGCAGCTTTTGGAAATAGAACCAAACCGCGAAGAGAATGGTAGGTGAAAATTCATCATTTCATTACATTCATTTGGACACTGGTGCTTGACAGAGTTATTACTCAATATATAAGATCATGGGTCACCCCTACACAGTACCAATTGGTTTTATGATAAAAGCCCATGATTCTAATATTGGCTTCATACTCGGATTTCATTTCTGTCCAAATGCAGCTTACATTGACAAGACTAGATGCGTTGGTTTCGTGCGAATTGGTAGCGAAGATCAAATGATTGTTTCTTGTTCGAGGCGATACCCATCCAACAGAAGAACTGCTTGATTTCTATGAACCAGATAAGATTAAGAGCCAATCTTCATGAATTTTCAGAAACTACATTAAGGATTATAACATTATATGACTGCTTTTTGATACATTAGTTATTTTCTTGATTCATTTTGATGGATACAGTGAACTTCGACACAATATGAATCATATATGTCATTGAGTTAAATGGAGACAACTAGCTTCATATTTGGCTTTCATTTTGAGAAGAGATAAGTTGTTCCCACACTTCAGGAAAATAGTACAGAGATCGAATTTTTTGATTCATACCCAATCCAGCTACTAAATTTTTTTGATTCATACCCAGTCCAGCAGATCTAAACCCTGTGGGTTTGGATCGGGTTCTAAATCATCCCTGCGCCTTGAAAATGAAATAATATTATAGCAATTCTAAAATTATTATATAATATAAAATAATAATAATAATGAGAATGAGAGCATGAATGAAATAATGAAGGGAGAACCACCAGTTGACTGAGTTTGACTTCGGGGGGATTCAGGTGGGTGTCAGATGAGCTTAGGATTTGTCAAGAATTTTGTGGACCGCATGATCAATTCCTCAACACGTTCCTAGACCGTTGATGGGCGTGCTGGCCCCACCTGCCGCTAATCATTACACACCACCATTTTTTGTTGATTAATTAAGGAACATTTTGAAGACAATAAATTTTGACTCCCTCTAGCTTTCCACAGTTAGGTTGATTAAAGATTAATTAATGTTCACTAATACTTATCCCATAAATTTAATTTAATTATTATATTCATTAAATATATATTAGGCAATATACGCAGTTCAGTTTAATTTAATTCAATGTAAGTTTTTTAAGTTGATTAAATTTAACTTAATTTAATCATAAATTATTATTTTTCAACCGTCCGTTCCATTATTAGGAGTATGTAATATCGACAACACATCATACTGGAAACTTCCCTAATTTGTGACATGAGGTTATTTTAGTCTAATTTGTATCTAAATTAAATTAAATTAAATTGAATTGAATAAAATAAAATATATATTATATAAATAAATTCAGGCTTATGATCAAGTTGTTGAAATATTTTAAATAAATAAAATAAAATATGGGAAAAGCTCAAAAATGACCCTATAAGATTAAGAAAATGCAGGAATGACCTTATAAAATCTGAAAATGCAAAATCAATCCTATGTTTTGATCAAAAGTACCAATTTAATCAAAAATTACCATTACACCCCTTTGTGGAAATTTTTTTTAGAAAATATAAAAAAGACGAAATCACCCTCCCGGTCAACACCGGTCAATTGGGAAGCGTGCCGGATGGGGCAACTCGGGAAATGTGCGGGACAGTGCGGGGGAAACCTCGGGAGGAGTGCGGACTGCACCCCGGGAAGCGTGCCGGACTGTGCCTCTGGAAGCGTGTCAGACGGGTGCCACAGCACCTCGGGGAAACCTGCAGACGGAGACACCTCGGGAAGCGTGCCGGAATGTACCTCGGGAAGCGTGCCACCCGGGAGGGTAATTTCGACTTTTTTCTTGAAATTTTCTTTTTTCCCAAGGGGTGTAATGGTCATTTTCATCCAAAATTTGATTTCCAGGGTTAATTTTGCACTTTTAGATTTTACAAGGTCATTTCTGTACTTTCAAATAACTTATAGGGTTAAAAAACGCACTTCACTCATAAAATATTATATTTTAATGTAAATATGTTTGTACCTATTAGTGTCGGCAGTACCTTGATTGGCGGTAGGAACGACGAAGGTGATAGAGGTACGGCGGAGGTACGGTGGCTGAAATAAAGTGCATTTCTATATTTCAAATATTGTAATAGGATAAAAGGGTATTTTGATCATTTCACGTCAGTCAATAGTCAGAAATGACCAATCAATACAGAAATATAGTTTTTCGGTTATATTTGTACGTATGTAAGTAGCTAAGATTATTTTTGCTTTAAAAATTATCTCAGATTATATGTGCACTTACTGAAATATATAGAAATATATTAGTATATATTTTAAAAAAATTGCAGCTGTCTTGAAATTTTCTTTTAAAAAACAAATTCATACAATAGAACATAGAATAGAAAAGGAAGAAAATAAAAATCCAATCTCAATATAGAAGAAGAAGAAGAAGATAGAAGACAGGAGAGAAAGAGAAAGAAAGTAAAGTAGGATCCCAAATTCCCGTTTACCGCCGATTTTCTTCTCGGAATATCAGATCAGATCGTCCACTCACGTACTCACACACTCAAACAGTACCAGCACACCATTTCAAGTCCCATCTAGCATTTCCAATTCCCGGGTATTGATTCATTTCTCGATTGATCTTGAGTGGAATAAGGAAATGGGGATTCGGTGATTTGTTCAATCAGGAGTTTATTTTACGCGGAATGTGTTGTGTTTTGAGTTGGGTTTGTGAATTAGGTATTAATTGTTGGGCGAAAGGTTCGGATCGTGAGCTAGGGTTTGTGAATTGGGTTTGAATAAAGATTGAATTTTTATTTTAGGGATTTTTTGTTAGGTGTGGATTCATGTGTGTGTATGAGGATTTGGTGCTTCTCGTGTTTTGGTGACTCTTCAGATAAAATGAGCGAGGGGGATTCTGGGCAGGGTTTTGGGGAGCTAGGAGAGGGTGGAAATGGCGGTGAAATGGGGGAAATGGATGCGAATGCGAGAGTGGGGAGTTCGCGGTGTTACGATCAGCTGGAATCAGGTAGTGTTAGTGGTTCAGGGAATGGCGCTGAAATGGAGGTTAGCTTGCATTTGGGGCTTGGTGATGAACCGTCGTCGTCAGCAGCATTGGTGTCTCCTGATCGGGACTTGCATAATAAGCGCCCGAAAGTTCAACCATTTACTCTGTAAGATTGCTGATTGTTGGTGGATTTGTTTTATTCTTGATTTGTTGTGTTGGTGTATAGGGAAAAAACTTGCCATAGATGTTGATATTGGTTTTATTGATTCGATGGTCCAAGTCTCCAAAATTTTGTATTGTAGGTCGACCTGTTTACTTTTGTGTTGGAATTTGTATTATGCATTGGATTTATATAGTATAAGGTGTTCGCAGACTCTTTGACGGTGGATAGAAATTTTTTTTTTATGGAATGCAATGGCTCTATAACGGGGAGAGAGGAGAAAGTTATTTTTTTTTCTAGGGAGTGGTGGGGTTTGTAGTATTATGCGTTATAAGTTCTTACTGGTAGGTTTTTATTTGAGCTTACAGATGTATATGAAGGTCAAATAACATTCTTAGACCTGTTGTTACTTAATGACAAACAACTAGTTTTTCTGTCACCGAGTTCAAATTTATTTTTGTATCATTTCCTCACAAAATTATGGAGATTAAGGTTTCTGAATCATGAATTTAGAACACTCCAGTTGTGAAGCTTACTTTTCACATGCCATGTTTGATACTGTAGATAGACTTGGGCAGTTAAGAGTTTTTATTTGTCTTTCGAGGTAAAAATGTAGACAAACAACCTTGCTTTGTTGATGTAATAATTCTTAATTTTTTCAGTGACTGGGGCCCTCATTTGGAGGAAGAGATTCGTTATAACCTCTCACATTATGAGAATGTTTGTATTGATAATAAGCCTGAATCTGGCATCACAATAAATGAGGAAGGAAAAGATTCTGCCTCGGATGTTGAGGATTTGGAAGTCAGGATGGATCTTACTGATGATTTACTGCACATGGTACGCTCTTCTTCACTATTATTGGTTAATAATTGACACTCTTTTGGAAGTTGGAAGGCGTGTTTTACATTTCTAATCATGGTGGTTCTTACCGTGTAAAAACACTCAGGTTTTATCTTTCTTGGACCATATCGATCTTTGTCGAGCTTCCGGGGTTTGTAGGCAGTGGAGGGCAGCTAGTTCACATGAAGACTTTTGGCGATACTTGAACTTTGAGGGCAGGAGTATTACCCCAGTACAATGTGAGTGTCTTATGGATTCTATGTGTGTGGTGTTATTCGTCTGCAGGCAACTATGACTATGAATGAAAAGTTTTTTCTCTGCGCATCAACTGTAGTTTTATCCAAGTATTTGGCAGTAACATGGTGCTATGATATTTATTTTCATTTGCCAGGTGAAAAGTAGTTGGCAACTTGTCATGATTTGTGCTTAAACCAGTGTCTGTCTTTGTTCTCCACTTAAGGTGGCTATTAGTAAAAGATTCATTCACCATATTACTCCTCTTATTGTCAACCAGACTGGGTTGTATTGTTCTGATTGTATTGAGGGCTGAGAATTCTAGCAACAGTGGAAATTTATATTATTGCTATTTGTGGTGATGTACTTAACCTTAGATTAAGTATATTTATTTTATTTTTTGATAAAAACTGTTTGCTGTTGTTGATTGTATATTGTTATTCTCAAGTTTGTGGACACTACTAACTGAAGCCTTCATTTGCAGTTGATGATATGTGCTGTCGATACCCAAATGCTACAGCTGCAAATCTATATGGGACCCCTTCCCTTCACTTGCTTGTGATGAAAGCAGTTTCTTCATTAAGGTAAATAGGTTAGATATATTTTCTTGCTCAATGTACTAACTATATGGCTGGCACTTATGCATCTTGTTGACAGAAATCTCGAAGTCTTAACATTGGGCAGAGGTGGAATTGGAGACAGCTTCTTCCCCGCACTTACGGACTGCCCCATGTTAAGAAGTTTGACTATCAATGACACAACCCTTGGTAGTGGGCTTCAGGAGATCACCATACAACATGACAGACTGCAAGTTCTTCAGATTGTTAAATGCCGTGTTTACCGTGCTACAATAAGGTAATGTTTTTGTGCACATGCTAAGTGTTACTCAATTGTCTGGGATTCTTACTTCTTGTTGGTTTCAGGTGCCCTCAACTTGATACACTGTCGTTGAAGCGCAGTAGTATGCCTCATGTTATTCTTCTGTGTCCCCTTCTGCGTGACCTTGATATAGCTTCTTGTCACAAGCTTGTAGATGCTGCAATACGTTCTGCTGCCTTATCTTGTCCTCTTCTAGAATCCTTGGACATGTCAAACTGTTCTGGTGTTACCGATGAGACACTGCGTGAAATAGCTGCATTTTGTACAAATCTTCACATGCTTGATGCATCATACTGTCCTAACATCGCTCTCGAGGTCAGTTTGCTCAAGTGTCAACATCTTTGTAGTTCTTGAAGTGCTTTTTTCCCTACTCATTCTTAACTTCTTTTTTTGTTTTATTTGTCTTTGTAGTCTGTAAGGCTGCCGATGTTGACAGTTCTTAAGCTTCATAGTTGTGAGGGAATTACTTCAGCTTCAATGGCCGCCTTAAAATATAGCTCCACTCTCGAGGTCTGAAATCTATTCTGCCATCTGTAATTTGCTAGTAATGGTGTTTGAATCGTTTTTATTTTTGGGTTCTTTTCTTGGTCTCCCATACTTGAACTTCATTTTTTAGGTTTTGGAGCTTGATAACTGTTCCTTGCTTACATCAGTATCCTTGGAGCTTCATCGTTTAAAGAGCATAAGACTTGTACACTGTCGCAAGTATGACATTTACAGGAGCTTTGTTTTAGCTTTGATAAATGTATATCAATTGATTTGTGCTGTATTTTGTGCAGACTTCTGGATCTAAATTTGGAATGCAACTTAATGACAGCTATTACAGTATCTAATTGTCCTTCTCTCCAAAGAATCAATATAGTGTCAAACAGCCTCAAAGTATGTCTAGCAGAAGTTTTCCTTGTTATATCTAATGTACTTGTTGGATGTTCTAAATTTCTTTTCTTGTACGTTGTTTCTGCAGAAATTGGTTCTGCAAAAGCAGGACAGTTTGACAACTCTGGCCTTGCAATGCCCATGTTTGCTAGAAGTGGACCTTGCTGAATGTGAATCTCTTACAAACTCCATCTGTGAAGTTCTCAGTGATGGTGGAGGCTGCCCTCTGCTTAAGTCATTGATTCTTGATAATTGTGAGGTTTGTCAGTTCATCAGTATTTTTGGATTTCAAGTCAGTTCAGCGCTGTTCATCTAATCTGCTTGATGAATATAATTTGACTTTTGAATTTACTTGAACAATTTCTGCTCCTGTTATTGGATCTTATCCGTGTGCTTGAATGTACCGCAAATTTATCTTGTTTTAGAGCAGTATGAATTCTTTGCCAACTAAATTTTAAAGGCATTCCATGAGATGGTAAGAGTCCTTTAGACTACATTTCATTGAGAGGTCCATTGCTCTAGGAAAGTCTGGAGTCGTATCATTTAGGAATGTGTTTTGGATTGTTCGTTACACAACACTATGTTACTGTGCATATTTATGCTAGCGGACTTTTGTGTCAGAGAACTCATTTATTTCTTCTTATCAGAGCTTGACTGTAGTGGGTTTCTTCAGCTCTTCTTTAGTCAGTCTTTCACTCGCTGGTTGTCGTGCTTTAACTTCTCTTGAGCTGAAATGCCCTTATCTCGAGCAAGTATCATTAGATGGCTGCGATCATCTTGAAAGAGCCTCATTTTGCCCTGTGAGGAATCTCTCTATTGCTATATTTACTAATGCTATTTATTTTCAGTTTTTTTTTGCTAGTGTTACCATGGTTTACTTTTTAAATCAAATTACCAAAATTGCTTCCGTGAGTTTGAACACCCGATCCTGTTTCAGGTTGGTATAACGTCCCTTAATTTGGGAATATGCCCTAAATTGAACGTGCTTGATATTGAGGCACCACAAATGGCAGCGCTTGAATTGAAAGGCTGTGGTGTATTATCAGAAGCATCAATCAACTGTCCTCTCTTGACTTCTTTGGATGCTTCGTTTTGCAGGTGGCTGAGTAGCCCTTTTGGTTTTTCCTTTTCTTTAATTTCTTAATACGACTGGTGTATGACTCCTTCATGTTTGCAGTCAACTGAAGGATGATTGTTTATCGGCCACAACCGCTTCGTGTCCCCTGATCGAATCATTGGTGCTGATGTCATGCCTATCTGTTGGTCCTGATGGTCTCTTTTCTCTGCGGTTTCTTCCCAACTTGACATATCTTGATTTGTCATACACTTTCTTGGTTAACTTGAACCCCGTATTCGAGTCCTGTTTGCAGCTGAAGGTAACTTTTTTTTGTTAATACGATTTGAAATCTATCTTTGCACCGAGTAGGATAAGGGTCATATATGCTAAATCTGGTGCTTAAATGACTCATCGTAGGTTCTGAAATTGCAAGCATGCAAGTATCTGAGTGATTCTTCACTGGAGTCCTTGTACAAGGAGGGTGCTCTCCCGGCCTTGCATGAGCTGGACCTATCATACGGCACCCTTTGTCAGTCTGCGATTGAGGAGTTGCTTGCGTGCTGCACACACCTAACGCATATTAGCTTAAATGGATGTGCTAATATGCATGATTTGGACTGGGATTTGGCTGGCAACGAGATTCTTGAGGTGCCGATGTCTCAAGATCTATGTGATGCAAACAAGCAACCGCATAGTCTGTTGCAGCATCTTAAATGTGTTGGATGCCATAATATCCGGAGGGTTGTTATCCCCCCTGCAGCCCAGTGTCTTCATCTATCAATACTAAATCTCTCGCTCTCTATCAATTTGAAGTCAGTTGACGTTGCTTCCTGCAATCTATATGTTCTTAATTTGAGGTAAAGACTAAATATTTTTAGATTCAAAAGTGACAAGTTTCATATCTGTTGTTGCCTCCGATAGCTGACGATATTTCTTATTCTTGTAGCAACTGCTTGGCATTGGAAACTTTGAAGCTTGAATGTCCGAGGTTAGCCACCCTCTTTCTTCAGGTACATGAGTTGGTTAATATTACAACTTCCTGACGTTAGCTTTTGATTTATACGGACTCACTGATTTGTTTCTCCAGTCCTGCAACATTGGCGAAGGAGCTGTTGAGGCTGCCATATCAACCTGTATTGTGCTGGAAACACTGGATGTTCGTTGTTGTCCAAAGGTACAAATGTTCTTGAGATGCTAATAGTTCATCACCAGCATCCAAGATTGCCATACTAATGGCACTATTCTTTCTTAACCCGTTGCAGATAAGTGCAGCGAGCATGGGACGGCTGCGCGCATCGTGCCCTAGCTTAAAGCGTATATTCAGCAGTGGTGTACCCTCATAAAGAGAGAGATCTCGCAACCGGTATGACCAAATGCATTGCATATTGTCACCCCCGCATATAGAAACAGATCACGCATTAGCATGTCCAAATGTATTGCAAAATGTTGTTACCCGACAGTGTAATGTGTATAGGAGACAATTCTCTTTGTTGTGAGGTTACTGGGTATCTGGAGCTTATGATACAACTTGTAATAAGAGATTCAATAAAACAATTCATGTGTGTTCTATACATTTATGTATTTTCTCCTTGTATGCTTTGCTTTAAAGTTTAGTTCTGATGGGATCTGGTACGTTAGTACAAATATGATCGTACCTTAATAAACTTAGGTCACATGTACATTGATTGGTTATAGCTTAACATCGTTCATTGTATACTGAGTGTACATAAGTCCGAGTGGCAACCATAATCACAAGATCGACTCCAGCTGCTTCAATTCTGGGTCGGAAAGCTCGGGTTGTTTGTCGTATACAGGATCCCTATAGGCATCAGCTATAGCTTTCCCCTTCTCAAGCACATCAGAAGGAACAGTCTGAAGAAGACTACAATGCAGAAACAATAAGGTGAGAAATAAGGACTCTTATGCGAAAACAAATGTCGGTTTTCGCTTTACCTATTCAATGCATCAGTCACAGTGTCTATCTTCGCTTTCATAGTCTTAATCGATGCCCTTGCTTCATCTCTCGATGCATTCAGCAGCAAGGAGTCGAGGTCTTCCAACGCTCTTCATGCCAGAAACCGAATAAAATGCTTAATTTCTCATCATGCAACTTTACAAGCAAGAAAAACATTACCTTAAACATTCATCAACAGTGTTGGATGCAGAATTGTTGTCACCACTCTCAGATGCATACTGTGCAACCTGAAACCAGAGAAGCGCGACGATTAGTTGGAGACATCGGAACTTCTGAAACCAAAGATCACAACTTACAGCTCGAATGTTAACACGAAGGGATGAGGCAGGGCCAGAGCGAAGTACACTCCGGCAATCGCCAAATTTAGGTTGATCCATCTCCAAGTATTTACCTAGATGCAAAGAAGTAAACATTGGAACATCAAAAAGAGTCTAAAGTGATGAAGGTTGAAGCTTTTACCTAAGTCTTGAATCTGCATCTCTGTCAATATAACAGCAGGCACATAAGCCTCCAAAGGATCCAGCTTTTTCCTGGTAAACAAATTCGACAAAGCTAAGCCTCTGTCCTTCAGTGTAGGATCGATTATACGGATTATATTTCTCCATCGTGTTCAGTCGAGACATACTATATCATTCATATTTAGTCCATTTTTTTTAATGATCTCCTGTGAAAAAAGTGTCCGTTTCTTTAAATGAAACAGTACGTGGAACCATTGTAGTACTAGTAAGTAGTAACCAATGCGTTTATACTATAACAAACTACTACCTCCGTCCCACTAATAACTTCCTACTTTCCTTTTTGTCCGTCCCACTAATAACTTCCTATTAATAAATTTTCTACATTTAGACATAAATATGTGGTCACAACTCATCCTTTCATTTGATTTATGTGGGTCTGCTATCATCGCTCATTAAAAAGATACCATATAGACTTGTTTTAAATTTTGTGCAAAAAAGTAACTCGGAACTTATTAGTGGGACGGAGGGAGAAGTGTATTAGAACTTAGAAGAACAACAATAATGTGATAAAGGCTATCATTTCTTACTTCTTGAAGTACTTGTCAAAACCAGCTCCCACAGCACCTAAAACACACAGTAGATGATCACTTCAAAACTCCATTCATCAAACAAACATCTCAAAGAAACAATTATAACACCCCTTATCTTAACATCACACTCCCCCTAGTAAGATTGTCGCACTTTCCATTTATATCCGTTTTTCTAAAACCGTCGTACTTTCTTTTATAGTAAAAAAACAGATCATTTTCTTTAATTCATTAATCTTCTAACTCTCAATTCTCTCCACACATTTCAACTGACATAAAATATCGATCCAAAGCGTAATGTAATGGCAACTAAGCCTTCATCTCAAAATGCATTCAAGATTTTTAGAATTCGATGAGATATCCCAACAATTCCAAACTCGAATCGAAATCTCAAATGCAGAAACGGAATAAAATTCAATGCAATCCTAACAAAAATCCCACATCGAAAATGATGCAAAGATTGAATTTTTATGAACCTTCAGGCAGAGAGAGGCCATGGAGGAAGACAAGAGCTACAGAGATGACTCTCCTGCTTTCCCGTCTTTCCGAGAATGAGCAGCAGTAGACTCTGAAACTACGTCGTTTCTGGTCGGAAACTGAAGAGCTGAAGCCCCTGAGTGTAACATGGGCATTGGCGCTTATTGTCGCCATGTTCGGAAGGAAGAAGAGATTGCAATATAAACAGGATCTTCTTATCCAGTTGGATTCTCTCTCCTAGCTTTCCAAGATATGAAAGTGGTTATTCGACTATTCATTTTAGATTTAAATGCTAAAATACTCCTATGTTTTTGTCGAAAGTTTCAATCTAATCCCGTAAAATTTGAAAGTATAAATTTAATCCTAAATTTTGGACGAAAGTGTTAATCTAACCATGACAACTTGAAATTGGTCGGAATTCAATAAAATGATCATTTTATCCTTATTGGAAAAGAACAAAATTCAAAAACCCAATCTAACCCCATTTCTCCCTAAGTTTTTAAATCTCAATTCAGCCCAAGCCCGATTTTCTCTCCTCCGTCGCTCCTTCCCATCGTCGTTCCACCCCCATCGTCGCAGTTCACACCACACTCCAGGCTTCACTACACCACGATCGATTCCCGTTGCTCCGCCTCAAAATACCCAAACCGATGAGGTTTTTGGTGGCATTCTGTTCGATCACAATATCTTTCAACAATGACTTCCGCCTCATCCGCCTGGTCTTACCCTTCTTCAAGCACACGTTCGTGTCGAGTTCGGCTATGAATCAGGAGCAGAGGCGGTGAACATGTGATGGCAGTGAGAATCGAGCGGGTTATGGCGGTGAGAATGGAGGGTTGCGGGTAGTGACGAGAAATTCCTACCTCTCTATCTATCTCTGAGATGTTTGGATTTTTCAAAACTCCATAGACATGGAGAAGAGAAAT
>JAULKJ010000009.1:10468455-10480841 GCA_032355405.1 Rubia balearica
TTAATACATCCTCGTTAATTCCCTCATTACTTTTGATTTTCAATTTTAATCTCCCTTTTTGGCTCATTCCCACCAAATTTTGGCTCCCATCCAAATGTAGGTAATCTACTAAAATTCATCCTAGATTGTATTGCAATTTTTTTTAAAGAGTAAATTTTTTAGTTTTTCAAATCGGTTTAAAAGGTAGGAGTTGTATTACACAAAGAAAAATACAAGGAATTAGTCTTGGAAAATTGCATAAATTAATGGGTAATATTATTTTTCTGTCTAATAATCCATTTTACAACTTTATCCTACCATTCTCCATTTTTTGAATAATACAAATTGCGAATTATGGATCATTAGTAATGAATATTGGAGATCAATTTATTTATACACATCTTATTTAAGTAATTTTCATACAATTACTTCAGCAGATTGTGCATAATATAAATATTATAAAAGTATAGATTTCCCATCTAACCGCATTACACTATAGATTTGGTTGTATATAAGTAGAGAAACACCATATGAGCTCCTCATTCCATATTTCACAAATCAAGAAAAAAAATGGTTTGTTTTCCCCATCCCTGCAAAGCTATAAATAGCCCCTTTTCCTCTAAAGTGCCTCTATTCACACAAAAATGCTGAGAAGAAGCGTCCTATTTCCTCAGCCCACAATTCAAAAAACAAAAAGAATTCATCCATATACACTGTTCCTTGAATTCTTCTTGTTTTTTGATTTAAAAGCACCCCTTTTTGCATAGACATTCAAAGCATTAAGAAAGTAGTAGACTTTTTGCCTTTTGGTCCTCTATCTTCTTGATCTCGCTAAGTTTTCCATTGTGTGTGTTTTTGTGTGTGTTTGTGATGCAGGGTGAAAACAAAGGAAGGCACTTGTAAATGATGATAAAGGTATCAAACTTAGTTTTTTTCCGAATCAGTGTTTTAGTAATCAATTCTTGTTGTCATGTTTCTTACATGCCCTGACCCTTTACTCTGCTTTTGTGGGAACTGTTACTTTGTGTGTGATTTTTTTCTGAGAAAGTTGTGCCCTTTTCACTGATTTTCAGAGAAGGAGAAGGTTTCTTGCTTTCTTGAGCTTTTTGTTCTTTTGGGCTGTATGGAGATTTGGGTTTTGAGTTATGGGTTGTGTGGAGATATGAGTTTTGGGTTGTGATGGTAAGTTTTTGTCGGTTTTTGGGGTGAAATGGGTGAAAAAGAGTGTGTGGATGTTGCAAATTTCGGTAAAAAGAAGAGGGTGTATGATGAGGTGAGTGAAGGTGGGGATTCTTATGGTAAGAAATTCAAGAATCTGATGAGGGAGAATCAGGAATTTGGGGATATCGAAAAGGGATTCATGGGAGGGGGGGAGATAGATTTAAACCCTAAGGAAGGTTCATGTGGCGGTGGCGGTGGATCGCGTACCTGTGAAGCGGAAAGATCGAATTTTGATCTTAATAATTTGGTTATTGAGATTGAGGATGATGAGGAAAGACCGAATTTTGATCTTAATAGTTCGGTGATTGAGATAGAGGATGATGAGGATGAGGGTGATGATCCTGTTCCCGTTCCTGTAGTTGCTGATAGGGAGGATGGGATCATCCACATTCCTTCGGATGACAGTGAGGATGAAATGGTATATGGAAATATTCGAAAAGAATGTGATCTTGTTGGATTTGATTTGATGGGGGGATGTTTCGGTGGAACTAGTTACGGGGGCGATGTGCAGAGATACTCTAGAGATGAGAAAGGGAAAGGTAAAGTTGTTGATTCTTGGTTGTCGTTGAATACCAGACCATCAGAGATTGCATTTCAGCAAGGAAACCTCGATTCCATCGGCTTCGATGTACAACCAGTTGAACAGGATATATTTCATTTTGGTGTAGAACCAGGAATGCAGGATTCTCGTGATTTCGTGTTTGGGGATTTGGGCACTTCGTTTGATTTACAACTAGGAGATGAGGGTCCGTTTGAGTTTGGTCACTTACTCGATGCTGCTGATGAAGTGGAAAACGCAGCTAGAATCATTGAAGAGGAGGGGGGGAGAGCTCAAGTGTACATAGATATCGAGAGAGATAAACAACTGGAGTTGCAAAGAAGGGCACGGAAATTTGCTCGAATGGATGACTATGGGGAGGGTTCTTCCAACCAGGAAAAGGTGACTTCGGAAATTGATAGTCTGTTAGGAAAGTGTCCTGTTCCTTTTTCTGATGCACTTCAGATGGTTAGGGATCGAAAATCCAATAAAAAAGAGCCACTTCTGGCATGGAAACCCGTGGTAAATGGCTTTGATCGATCTAGACTGCGCCATGTTCCTTCACTCCTCGATCTTTCGTTGAAGACTCTGGCTATTAATGCTGATGCTATAGTTTCACTTTATCTTGTTCCTGATTTTCTGAGGAGAAGGCTTGCTGATATGATATGCAATCGAAGAGGAATGAGTGCACATACTTTCAAACTTTTTTTTGAAGGATCTCCAACTCAGATACGGATAAAGGATTCTTCTTGGCTAGCACAAGACCTGTTTTTGAAATTATTTAGGGACTTTGATCATAGCAATTTGACTGTAAGTGTCCATTTCATTTATGAACTCTACTCCTTTTCCACGTTCAGTATGCTGAGTGCATTGCAATTATATGCCTCCTTTCTTAAGCTACTACGATTCTTGAGCTGATATGTATTGCTTTAAGTTGATTGCCGATGTAAATCTGTGAGTTAGTGTACATTTTCTATGTTTTGCTGATTATATTGCTTTCTGCAGTGTTTTAATATATTGGAAGAAAAACACTCTATGCATGATACTAATCATTATGTGCTGATGTATTTTATGCATGGCTCGTGTTCTTACACACAATCACTTGATGCATTCGTTCATACTGAAGTTTAGGGTTTAGGCTTCTTCCAAAACCAAAAATGTCATTCGTTCCCTTATTTGTTTTTCATCAACCAAACCTCTGAAATCTTTGTTCTTTCTTACAGGTGCTTCAACTAGAACTATGTGGGCAGTGTATACTTGATGATCATGTAATAATTGAATCTTTAGCTTGGTCTTCGAAGAGTTTTCCTAATCTTCATGTATTGTCTCTAAAGGGTGCATGTCGTTTAACTGATGAGGGGCTAAAAGCTATTGTAACATCTGCCCCTCTGTTGAAATCTATTAATTTGAGTCAGTGCTCACTTTTGACCAATGACGGGATCCATATTCTGGCTGATGCTTTAGGATCAACGTTAAGGGAACTCTACATTGATGACTGCCAGAAATTAGACCCGATACTTATACTACCTGCATTGAAGAAGTTTGAGCATTTGGAAACAATATCAGTTTCCGGAATACAGACCGTGTCCGACCAATTCATGATCGGCCTAGTTTCTGCGTGTGGAAAAAACTTGAAGGGTCTTGATCTTGGTGATTGTTCGTAAGTCAATGTCAATTTTTATTTATTTTTGGATTGTAGCAAGACTGAAATGTTTTTGTTGTCTTTCTTGTAACATGAGGTTTGACTGATTCTTAACATGTGCAGGGGCTTGACTGATTCTTCACTGCAGATCATTGGTGATACGTGCCCTGGTCTAAGTTCGTTAAACCTTTCAGACCTGGATAAACTCTCGGACTTTGGACTACAGTATCTTGCCAATGGTTGCAGATTCATGGAAATGCTCAAAATGTGCCGTAATAATTTCAGGTTTTCGCAACCATTCTCAAGCATTTTGTTTTTGGATCTTAAGGGATGATCAGTTTAACATATCTCGGACAATGATTTAGCTTCCAGCCCTTTCTATATTGAAATTTTGAAACAAAGTTATTTTTTACAATATAGTGATGAGGCAGTGGCTGCGTATTTGGAAGCTTCTGGAAGCTCTTTGAAGGAACTTTCCCTCAATAATGTTACTTCGGTACGAACTAACTAGGGTCATCTTGAAGAATCGTTTGTTGATGATTGTTCTTGATTTCTAATTTCATAAAAACTTAGCTTTTTTTTAATGTTTCTCTAAGCTTCTTAAAAATCTTGAGTTGCATAAATGTGGTGAAAGTAATAGGTGGATGAAGTCGATTTCTTGTGACCTCATCTCTTTAGTAAATTCACTGCCTTTTTCAGACGTTTAGATTTTTATCTGTCACAAGATTGATATTTGTGATTAGTCGTCATTAGATCCGTGAATATATGTTAACTTGGAATCATGGTTGACAGGTTGGTCCAAGCACAGCCTTTTCGCTGGCCAATTATACTACGAAGATGGTGAATTTGGATCTGTCATGGTGTCGCGATATAACTGATGAGGCGCTCGGACTGATAGTTGACAGCTGCTCATCTTTGAAGTCAATCAAACTCTTTGGTTGCACTCAGGTACTCCTTACCTACAATGAAATGCGCTTCTATTTTACACTTGTTGAACTATGAGATTAAGTCCGAAATTCGACCTTTCTGTTGTGGTAATAATTGGTTGTGTTAAAATCAGGGCTAAATAGTAACATCAGTGACATACATTCATGATATTTTAAAAATGGTCAAAAAAATCGCATAAACAATGGGTATGAACATTTTTAGTTGATCACTTGATTCATATTCATCTAAACAAAAGATATTAGGTTACACTGCATTGGGGATTCTCGCACCTCGTATCTATCTGTATGAACCTTAAAATGTGCCTGGTTCATGTGTTGATTATCAGTTATTAAGAAATGAACCACTTTTACCCGAATTTCTTACACTGTCCATTGTTTCTCGACCTTTCTGCAGATCTCACGTGTGTTCTTGAACGGGCACTCTAACCATCAGGTGGAAATTATCGGGTTGCAACTGACACCAATTCTTGAAAGTGAAAATCTCTATGGACCTTTGGAAGTTGTTTAGAGCTATAATCTCTTTTTATTGCTTCCAACAAAAAAAATAGTAACAGTTTAACTTCAATAGTGAAGAAGACTTAGTATTAGTACTCTTAAAATATGATTCTTGAGCATCAGAAAAGATGTTCCAGTTCTATTTAGGGCTTCAGCTTCAAAACCAATGAGAGAATGAGAAGAAGAATGATGATCCCAGTTGAAGAGCCACAGAGCCTGTAAATCAAGTTGGGATCAAACCTGGAAACGCTCTCCCAGCACAGAAAATCCGACAGGGCAATCCCGAAGATCAGGATCAGAAGCAGAGAGGCCGGTAGGACGAAATGACGACCGGTTCATTTTCAGGATCTTCGAGTTCTGCTTCCTTGATCTTGTCAATGTAGAGAGGTGAGTTTATGGCGATGAGTGCGACGCATATCGCTAGGGCTTTGTGATATACGATGTAGACCTGATGATTCTCATGAACTTGGGAGAGGATAAAGCTTGTGATTTTTAGTCTTGATTTGATTCTAGCCAATTGAAAAGTTGAGTATTGATACGATTTGTTCGGAGATAAAGAGAAGAGAAAGGCTTTTTCATTAGGTTTCTGGAATTGGAATCTGATCCTTTTAAATGGAAAAAAGTGCAACTCTTTTATGTATAAGTGCCACTTTATTACGTATGGATTTAGTTTAAGTTTATTTTTTCCCTGGTGACATGCGATTCCGGCTAGGTTTGTGCAAAAAATGTGCATATTAGTTTCATGGTGAAATCGTGATTCTGGTGGACCCGGAGGGCACTGCATGATGAGTACAACTAGTTCGTGGCATCGACGGTCGAAAATGGCTTCGTGCAGGTTTTTAGAGAGTTCAAAGATTTCTGTGGCCTAAAGTCAGCCTATATTTTGCTCTTTCAATCAATCAGAAAGTCCAAGTTTCACGTCAGGATATTCGACAGATCAATGATGGAAATTTCTACCCTATGGGAGCAAATTTGATCCTCGTGCAAGAGGTCCCTCAATTTTACACTATACGATAATTTAATTATTATAGAATTTTATAAAACAGTATAATTCTGGTTACCTTTTTTTAACATTGACAAAAAATTAAAATGGAAATAACAGTGCAGGAAGGGAGAAGCAAATACGAGAAATCTAAAGAGAGAATAAATACTTCTACGTGCCATGCTTGCAATTGATCCATAGTAAATAGTTCATACACGTTTTATTTACTTATTTATTTTTAAAAATATAAATATTTACAATTAGTTTGTATTTTTTCTAGAAAATGTCTTTACAGTAATAATTAATCCAGTAAGTAAATTCATATAAAATTCTTTCCATCCATATTCAACTGCCATTTCTTTATTATTGATATTTCTCTGTGCAGAAATTTGAACGTTAAGAGCCTCTGTGCATAAATGTGCACTGCAAGTTTTCTCTGTGCTTGCGATTTCTCACCAACTTGGTTGGCGACATGTAAAGGAATTCTACAGTTTCTTTATACTAGATTGATTTCATATGGCTATTTCACCCATTTTTGTTCATATTTTTGTAACCATATTCCGTAAGACGAACGATACACGATGGTCGATCAAGGAATAGTAAGTGCAACTCTTTAACGTTTTAGTGCGACCTTTGTACGTATGGTTTCAATTTAAGTTTATTTGTCCCCCCATGTTAACAGGAAATTGTGGCGAGTTTTGTGTAAAAATGTGCCGATTTGTGGCATGGTGATATTGTGATGCTGGTAGACTCAGAGGGTAGTGCATAGCGGTACAGCTAGCTTGCGACAACGGCGGTCGAACATGGTTTCGTAAGGTTTCTGAGAGTCCAAAAATTTCTATGGCCTAAAGTCAGCCAATATTTGTCTCTTCCAATCCATCAGAAACTCCCAATTTCACATCACAATATTAGACAAATCAATGCTGAAATTGATTACCCTATGGAAGAAAATTAGATCCTCATGCAAGAGGACGCTCAAATTTCTACTATACTCGGACATCCTATCAACCAGGGACTTGTAATTTCATAATTTAATTATTACTGTATTTTATAAACCAGTATATATCTTGTTACATGTTTCCATGTTAATATTGACAGGAAATTAGAATGGAAATAACGATGCAGGAAGATAGAAGCGGTGTGTCAATTTAAAGAGAGAATATATCCCTAAATGTGCCATTCATGCAGTTGATCCATAGAAAATAGTTCACACACATTTTATTTCCTTATTTGTTACATATATATTTATTTATTTATTATTAGTATGTATTTTTTTCTTGGAAATGAGTTTATAGTGTGTTTTTGAAGTGCTAATTAATCCAGTAAGTAAATTCACATAAAATCCTTTCCATCTATGTTCAACTACCATTTCTTTATTCTTGATGTGTCTCTATGCAGAAATTCGCACGTTAAGTTTATCTGTGCATAAATGTGTACGGCAAATTTTCTCTGAACGGAGAATTTCTCACTAACTCGATCGGCTACAGGTAATGGATTTCTATAGCTTTCTTTATACTAGATTTTTTTCCTACGGCTATTTCACCCTTTTTTTTCATTTTCTTAACACCAAATTCCATAAAATGAACGATAGACGATGGTTGATCAAGGAATAGTAACTGTAATATTTTACGTTTCAGTACGACTTTCGTACGTATGGTTTCAGTTTAAGTTTATTTGTACCCCGTTGACTTGAAATTCTGGCTAGGTTTGTGCAAAAATGTACGGATGTGTTGCATGGGGAAATTTTGATGCTGGTGGACCCAGATGGCACTGCATGGCGGGTACAGCTAGCTCGTGGCAATATCGTTCTGAAAGGGCTTCATGCAGGTTTTCAGAGATTTCGAATATTTCTATGGCCTAAAGTCAGAATATATTTTACTCTTCCAATCAATCAGAAAGTCCTAGTTTCACGTCACAATATTTGACAAATCAATGACGGAAATTGACCACCCTAGCCCCTCAATTTTACACTATACTAGGACATCCTCTCGACCAGAGATTAGTAAGTGTGATAATTTAATTATCATAGAATTTTATAAACCAGTACAATTCTGGTTACATTTTTCCATGTTAACATTGACAGGAAATTAAAATGGAAATAACGGTGCAGGAAGAGAGAAGCGGTGTTGTATATGTGTGCAAATACGCGCAATCTAAAGAGAGAATAAATCCTTATATGTGCGATGCATGAAATCGATCCATAGTAAATAGTTCATACATGTTTTATTTCGTATTTATTTTTAAAATATATACAATTATTTATAATTTGTTTGTAGTTTTTCTAGGAAAGGAGTTTACAGTGTATTTTAATCAAGTAAGTAAATTCACATAAAATTATTTCCATACATCTTCAACCACCTGAGAGGTCGTCGCCGTACCCCTCAAAGCTACTATTTCTAAGCCCTAAAATGCGCATAACTACAACTAAGTCGATAATGGCAAGTCAGGGTCGTCCACGGAGACAAGGGATTTTCTTAAGCATTTGCTCACATAATGGTAAAATGCTACGCTAGATATAAAAATATGCATATATATATAAAAGCACATAAAGAGGGGGTTTTGGATTGGTTTTCTAAGTTATCAATTTAAAGACAAGTTACACTATAAAACCATACAAATCTATTAACTACGCAACAGTCACTAAAACAAGGTTAAGCAAGAATTACGAGATCTTGGGGACAATTGACTTATACTTCCAAGCCTTCTATCTATCACCGAACATAAAATTAATTTAACACTTTTACAACTTGTTGTGAAGATAAATCTTCTACCCTTCTTTGATGGTAGTTTACAAGAGTGAATTCAACATCTCTCGCTAAACCTCACCAATGGCCCCCTTTAGTCGTTCAACGCCTAAAGGTATCCCTTTAATGGCATTAAGTACAAAGAATCAACAAACTTGGTAACACTTAAAAACACTACACCGTGAACCAATTCATGCATTTACACAACATTAGTCAAGAACGTTCAACGTTCATGAAAAGATGGAAAAACTAGGTTTTTTCATTCTGGAATCAGGAAAGAAACGTTGGAGAAGAAAGAGAAAAGTAATGAGTATTTATAGTACAAAAAGTCCAAAAAGTAAGTCTGAGCCGCGGACCGTCGCGACTCGCGACAGGCAGAGTACCGTCGCGATTGTGACACATTCGTCGCGACTCGTGACGGTCAGAGTACTCTGCTCTCAAATGTTGGTTTCTTCTCTTTTGTCTTAGTGTAGTTGTTTCCTCTTCCTTTCTCCGGATCTTCAAAATGGAGTTTTCAAGGTTTTCAAATTTTCAACAATTATCTCGTCTCACGGAATCCTTGTTACAAGTGACAAAAGCAATAAAGTTGTTCTTAACTCTATTCAATGAATTTCAAGGTAAAATAGAGTATCCAAAGCACAAAATTCTACCAAAATGAGTACAAAAGATCTCAAAATCATCGTATAATATGTACATATCATAGCGTGTCGTTCATTTGCTACATTTTTACGTCATTTCATTGGCATTTCACATTTTTTGTGACACTTATGTGATATGCTATTTAGTGTCTTAATATTACGACATACTAGTATTATTTACAACACTTTACTGAAATGTCATGATTAGATGACACAATTATGAATTTGTTGCTAATTTATGGCACAATGGTGTCATTCTTTGATGTGTAGCATGTTTTGTGACATACGTGGGACACTTTCTAAAATGTCCCAAGATTAAGACACTTTAGAACAATTTCCTAATTAGGCAATACAATTTTAAATTTGTTGAAAAATTGTGACACAATTGTATCATTTCTTGGATGTATCACCACTCTTGTGACATATATGCGATACTTTTTATTTCATACATTACAATAAATTATTTATGACATTTTAATGAAATGTCTTAAAATGGTACCATTGTAAATGTATTGCATCACTTCATTGTTATGTCAAAATACCGTGACATCATTTGGTGATCTATGATTAATGAATTAATTTTTTATATAAATAAAAAATTTCGCGGGATATATTTTTATTCATTTTCTTTGAAAAGTTTATATTAATTAATTTACTAGTTAAATGTAAATGATAATTAATATTCGATAGAGTTCCACTTAAAGGTGTGATAATATTTGAAATACCTAATAATGATGTAAATATCTTAATTCTTATTTAAGACATAATTTTAGGTTTTTCTGAAATCATGTTGTCCTTGACGTGTTAAACTTTTTATAAGTGTACTATTTTATTAATACAACACGGACTATATATTTGATGTAGAGGAAATTGCATCGTTTGTAGGGGTTTGAGAGAGCCAGAAAAAAAACATGTTTTCTAAGAGCGGGTCTCCTAATAGGCAGTATGTTCATAAACTTTTGGACAAGTCACATATTTTTTACTTCATAAAAATTACATACTAAATTTTAAAATTTTAAAAATATTTTTTTTATATTATGTATTTTATATTTTTCACATTAAAATACATATTATTACTTAGTTTAACTTTCAAAATACAATATTTAAATTTTATAAAAAATTACAACATTTAACATAAAAATTACTGTGGACTGTCCATAAGTTTATGGAAATGCCACCTTCCTGAAACTTTCTCTTTACATAAGTGTAATTCCTATGGTGGGATAATTATAATTCCTATGCCGGGATAATTTTCCCAATTTCTAGTGAATTCGTCTCATGAAAGACGGCATTTCCATAAATTATGTAAAGATAAAGGTTTAAACTGCAAATTAAAATAAATTAAGATAAAATTTCCGGATTGCATTAATAGAAACTTATAACCACTGCACGTTGTATAATAAATTTTTAACATTGCAACTAATACCTTTTAGTTTTATATTATTTTAATTAAACCTCGTCATTTCATAAATTTATGGAAAGACGATCTTTTTCAAGATTTTGTCATTCCTAGTACGGTGGAATTATTTTCTAGCCCAACAAGATGAAAATTTATATTATTTCCACTAAATTATTTCCTTGCAACACAAACTTATTTTAGTTTCATCTTTGTTTCTAAAATATAAGTTATGTTCCTATTTTTTATATATAACATCTCATAAGATTATTATAATTTTAATTCAAAAAATAATTAACATTTTCATCATCAATTATTTTTTAGATGATTTAATGTTAAAAATACTTAGTAGACTTAAGTTTCTTTTAATTTTTTTCTACGTTTCATTAGTATTTTAAGTATGACATAATAAAATTTCAAGATATAATAACTGTTAGGGATAAGTACATTTATAATAAATTTTAAGTATTTTAGGCATGGCATAATAAAATTTGAAGATATAATAAATGTTAGGGATAAATACATTTATAATCTTGACTTTAAGAACCCTCCAATCTCAGAAAGTACCATTTAACCCTAACTAATCATTGTACGTGTCAATCCAACCCTAACTTTTGAAAACTTTGTGCCGATATAGCCAAACTCTTAGATTTTGGCGTTGACCCATCAAATTCCGGCAATGACAATAAGTGAAATGACGGAAACGCCCTTACTCTCAATCTTCTTCTTCTTCACTGCTCATTCTCCGCTGGGAACCGCCACTAAAAACCGATGTTGTCACCGTCGTTGGAAAATGTCGCCGCCGCAATTAAATGCTGATCTGTCACCCCTCCCAATCCCTTCTCCCCTGATCGCTGCTACCCCTCTGTTTCCTTTTCTCCTTCACTGTCACCGGTAAACAACCCTAGCTATAGCCCCGTTGTCATACCTCATCCCCCCCGCCAGCGATTCCCTTCTCCCTCACTGCTGCCCTCATCTTTTCCCGACCTCCGCCACTAACAAAAATCCTAGCCCTCGCCACCGATTTGAAATCAAACCCGTCGTCGAACACCCCAACCCTCCGCCACCAACCAAAACCCTAGCCCTTGTCATCAATTTTCCGTCGAACGTCGATTTATCATCGAAATCAACCAGGTAAGGTTACTTAAATTGTAATATTAGACCATTTCTTTTACGATTGAACTGCACTTCAATTTGATTAAATTTAAGGGTAAAATGCATTTATACTGCTTAGTTCTTTGTTTAGGCACATGTATCCCTAGTTTTTTTTTGAAAGTACGCATATATCCTTCCCAACTTTTGAAAGTGCACATATACCCCTCACAGTTTTTCAAAAGTGCACATATACCTCTATAGCCGGAGACCAGCATATGAAAAACATAGGGTATATGTGCACTAAACAAGGAACAGAGGGACATAAATGCACTTTACTTTAAATTTAATTTAGTTCAGTTCAATTAAAAAAAATTTGATTTGACTATTACTATTTTTAACTTATAAAAAAGGTTTGACTTCAACTATTCAATGTTAAATCCTAACTTTACTTTTATATATAACTACTAAAAACTAAGTTGACCTGATTGAAAACACGATCCTTAATTGTAATTTCAACTTATTTTATATATTTTATCTTACAATATTTTTTTTGTATTTTCACGTTCAAACACGAATTGTTACGTATTTAACTTGTAATGTACAAGATTTTTTTAATTTAAAAATAGTGAAGCGCGTTTTTAACCCTATAAGTTGTTTAAAAGTGCAGAAATGACCTTGTAAAATCTGAAAGTGCAAAATTAACCCTGGA
>JAULKJ010000009.1:10480941-10495529 GCA_032355405.1 Rubia balearica
GATGATCCCAGTTGAAGAGCCACAGAGCCTGTGAATCCAGTTGGGATCGAACCTGGAAACGCTCTCCCGGCCCAGAAAACCTGACAGGGCAATCCCGAAGATCAGGATCAGAAGCAGGAGAGGCAGGTAGGACGAAATGATGACTGGCTCATCTTCCGGCTCTTCGAGTTCTGCTTCCTTGATCTTGTCAATGTAGAGAGGTGAGAGTATAGCGATGAGTGCGAAGCATATCGCTAGGGCTTTGTGATCATATGATTTAGACCTGATGATTCTCATGAACTTGGGAGAGGGTGAAGCTTGTGATTTTGAGTCTTGATTTGATTCCAGCCAATTGAAAAGTTGAGTATTTTGATATGATCTGTTTGGAGATGAAGAGGAGAAGAGAAAGGCTTTTGCATTAGGTTTCTGGAACTGGAATCTGATCCTTTTAAATGCATGACAGTGCTAAAGATTATTTCAGGAATCAGATTCTTGCAACATGATGAATGGACCTAGAATTGGCTTATACCAGGGGTTTAAATTAAAGCTAAACTGAAACATCATGAGTTTGGCCAGGATGATTCTGATATCACCTTTAGCAAGAACCGATTTAATATTCACTTCATCATAAATAATTCTTTATAATTTAACCAAACAAATGAAATTCACCTTTTAATATAACCTAACCAATCATTTGCTTATGAACCAAATTTACACTTTTGAGCACTGTATATAAGAGGAGGTAGCCAGAAACAAAGATACTCCAAGAATGCAAAAACCTATAATTTCAAATTTTCAACACAACAAAACTGTAAAGAGGGCTCATGAATTTCTTGGCTTGTTGCCACCAGCAAGTCTCCTCATCCATTTTCTCTGAGATGTTGTGGAATGTGATTCAGTCAGATGAGCCTGGAGATCACAGGGAGCCCCGGGTGGGGGAAGTTCAGCCGGAAGTGCAGTAGCTGCGCTAGTAAACGCGTTGAGGACGAGGAAAGCGAGAATAGGTGAAAGGTCCAGAGTTCCTCCTAGGGGCGGAATGATGCCCCGGAATATGTTTAAGTATGGATCACACAAAGTGCTGCAAAAGTAGTTGAAAAATGTCAGACTTGACATCTTTCAAATGCTTCTAAAGATGTATTCCAGTTGGTTAAATGCATTGAAACAAGAAAGAAGTTGAAAGTAAGAGCTCAGACCTCAACGGGCTAACTATGGCTGGAGGAGCGTTGGGAAACCATGTCAAAACTAGCCGGCAAACTAGTATTGTATTGTAGAGGTTCAAGAAGTTGAGAATGCCATTAGCAGCCACGATCCCTGCAACTGAATCACCTGGTAGGATGGCTGCAAAATTGTGATTCAGAAGGGCATCCGTGGTTCCATACTTTCTGCAAGGAATCTGTAAAGTGCAAGGTAAGTTCAGTTAGCATGATATCTGAAGGCAGAGGACGGGTCTCCAGAGAATCTGTCAAGGCTACGTAATTTTTCTAGCCACACTACTTTCACATTTCCTTCCAATATTAGTATGGGGGATTGAATTTGGACCTTTATATCAAGAGGAAATGGCGCCCACACACTTATTCACAAGCTACATTATTCTTTCACCCTGATACACTTACAAGGATGATACATGAACTTCAAATCAAAAGGGGCTGACGTTTACACACACACACGTTTTCGGGTACCTAGCTTACATCAGTCTTACATGCAACATTCGTTTCCATTTAGCAAATAACTTTAACATTTTAAAACAGGAGGGTGGTTTTAGTAAACTGGGAAACAAGAAAGGTACTACATCAGAAGAACTTTTCTATGGTTCTAAAACTTGCACACATTCCCACAACGATTTCTTGACATAAATCATCGATAGAATAGAGCTAACTACCAGGAGCAAAACATCAATTACACATCAAAGCATCAATAACGCTCACAAATCGAGAAATGGTTCAAAGTGAGCTAACAGCCTATTCTTTATGACTGAATTAAACTAAAGTAAACCGAAAATCTTTGTAAATTATTACTAATAACAACTAACCAAACTGAACCAGGGTTAAAAGTCCAAAAGACCAGGCCTAAACCTCCACCTCCAAAATCACTTCTTAAACATGCTTGTGTTGAAATTCAGCCCTTTTCTGACATTACCACAGCACGCATTGCTAACATAGCAAATCCATGTTCTTTTCAACTTAAGTAAAGTTCAGTTCAGTCAATTCAGTAAAGTTAAAATTGATTTGATGAAATTTAGCTTCATTCAGTCCAATTGTTACTATTTTTCACTAAACTTATCTTTCATTCGGTTCAGTTCCATTCAATTTAGTCGAAAAGAACAGGGCAAACATCTTAATAAAAGTATGAATCTTTCCCAACTAGGATATCAACGAACTCCAAATCTTTCACAATAAGCAACAAAAAAAAATACCCATCATTTTTCTTCAATCGTAAGCTCCATTCTTGAAAGAACGACACGAAAAAGAAACGCACACACATTTACCTTACAGCTGAAACTCTGCAGATGGGAACTGAAAGCCATGATTCTACTCAAAAATGGATTCTTTGAAGCCAAGATTCGGACCATGTTAAGAAATTCGTCAGCGGAAGACAACATGGACTTGTGAAGCCGATCAACAACGTGGGAAGCTGAGGTTATGAAGAGCTGGATGTTAGGCTTGGCATGTCGGAAAAATGGGGGCGATGCTAGGGCTAGAGGAAGCATTGTCGAACAATTTGGGGAAGAATTCTGGGATTCTTCTTTCATCTTCAACATTGTAATCTTTCTGGATAAAGAGTTGTTCTTTTTTGTTGGAGATGAAGTGGAAGAGGGAGTTTGAAGCAGAATTTGGGATTTGTGTCTCGAGGATAAGGCTGGATTCTCCGTTTTCATGAAAGCGTAACGCTTTTGAATGATTTTTTCAAAAAAATTGCAAACATAAAAGCTAAAATGATAGTATTTAATTCCATGTTGTCCATTTTTCTCTGTATTTTGGAGAAATTGCAAATTGCAACATGTTTATCACGTAGTATAGGACTATGACCACTTGAATAGCCAATCTCAAGCTTGTCCAGTGTCCACTGATTCACCGAATCATCTTATGGCGTACCTTGCTTGGCAATGGAATTACGAATGTGACCGTTATTTTAACTCTATAGTTTCATAATCTACTTATTTATAGGTCATAAAATGACATTAAATAGTACTGAATTTCACTTAATAAAGCACTGAGAACAGAGTAGGGGCTTCTGAAAATGGAACTAGAAAGGTGTCGGAGAAGATGAGATTTGGCGATGAAAATGCGGTGTGAGACTGAGCAAGTGAGGAGAAGATTCGTTTTTGCTGGTGAACTTGTGTTGGAAGGAGAAGACACACAAAATTCGACTTCAACAATTAGACCGAATTGAAAAATCATGACTTACTTGCTAAATAGGTGAATAACAATTCTCTTTTTAAAAAATTGCTAAAAGTGGACAAAAATGAAGTTTAGTGGATTCGAGAAATTCACAATATTACGTTTGTTTTGACACCAACTCCATTGAAATTTCTCAACTTTACCAATCCCATTGAAATTTCTCAAATCTACCAACATTGAATTTTTTAAAAAAAAATCAAAACGGAATGGATTACTATATATATCCATATGCTTCAATTTTAAAACTGCTCTGTCTGAATTTCAGACAAATGATGACGTCACAGGCGGCTGTTCTCAGCTCCTCTCTCACTCTCTCTCATCCTCTAACTAGATTTCCCTCCACATTTCTCCGTCCTTCGAAACGACGTCGCAATGCCGCGATTGATCTCCACACGCTCATCCGACGCCGTTCCATCTCCACCGTATTCGCCAAAGCCGTCGACTTCAAGCCTCCGGCGACCCTACCTCGGCCGCCGGAGCTCGGCGGCGGCGGCGACACCACGCTCCTCCTCGACGTGTCCGGGATGATGTGCGGCGGTTGCGTCTCGCGCGTGAAGTCAATCCTGTCAGCCGACGACCGAGTGGGCGCCGCCGTGGTCAATATGTTGACCGAGACGGCGGCGATTAAGCTGAAGAAGGGGGAGGAGGCATATCCGTCGGCGGCGGGGTTGGAGATTGCGGTTAGGTTGACGGAGTGCGGGTTTCCGTCGAATGTGAGGGAGCCGGGGATGGGGGTGGAGGAGAAGGTGAAGAAGTGGAAGGAGACGGTGGCGAAGAAGGAGGCTCTGGTGGTGGAATCGAGGAACAGGGTGGCGTTTGCGTGGACGCTGGTGGCGCTGTGCTGTGGGTCCCACGCTTCTCACATTCTGCATTCCCTCGGCATTCATATTGCTCATGGTAAGTATTGTGTAAAGTGATGATTTTGATCGGTTTATTATTTTATTTTCCCTGTTTTTGTTTTTTGGTAGATTTTTGAATAACATCTTGAAAGTAGAGCTCTTTGTGTGTGTCTTAATGTGTGTGTTTGTGTGTGTTGAGATTTTTGCACGGACATCTTGAAAGTTGAGTTCTTCATGTTTCTGAGTATGTATGTCACAGTGTGTGTGTGTGTGTGTTTTTTTGAGGGTGTGTGCCGTGTGCGTGTGTGTTCGGATCAATATGTGTGTGTTCTTGTGTTTGCCAGTGTGTGTATTTGTGTGTGTGTGTGTTTTTGTATGCGCGCAAATGTGTGTTCTTCTGTGTGAGTGTGTGCGCGCAACTGTGTATTTGTGTTTGTGTCTGTGTGTTTGTGCATGTGATAGTGTGTATTTTTTTATGCTAGTGCGTATGTGTACAGATTTTTGCATGAACGTCTTTAAAGTTGAGTTTTTTATGTATGTATGTGTGCGTAACCTGGGAACTGTGGTGCAGGATCTGTATTTGAAGTGTTGCATAACTCGTATGTGAAAGGCGGTTTGGCACTGGGGTCTTTATTGGGACCTGGACGAGGTTAGTAAAATCAATAGGTCTCCAGTTTTCCAATTTTTGTTGTCGATCTCAGATTATCCTTTTAGAACTCTTGGTGTTTACTCAGTGTTTTTTACTGTCTCTTAAACCTTTGATGGAATAATCTCGTGCTAATTGTTATTAGTTAATGGGAATGTAGAGAGGAAACTCGGGAGAGGGCATTCCACTCACTGTTGTTTTCATATTAAGCAGGTCTTGTGAGTCATGTGCTTGGCTGCGAACTTCTTACTGTATTTGGACAAGAAAAGATAGATTCCCATTTCAGAAATGCAAGATAATGAAAAATGGAGATTGCCATTTCAGAAAAGCAAAATCAACTAAAAGAATTAGGTTCACATTTTGCAAATGCAAATCTAGTTTCACGTTTCAGATATTACAGAATCAATGAAAAGATAGCTTCGCAACCAAAGTTTGGAATCTTTCGATTACTTTATGGATGCCACGTGAAATTGTCTTTGAGCATCATTGTTTATATTTGTGGTTTTATCGATAATTCTTTTTCGACCCAGTCATTCAAATTTTAACTTAGTCGCACGGGTGATGAATCATGACAGACTTGCTTTTTGATGGTTTGAGGGCATTCAAAAACGGCTCGCCCAATATGAATTCGCTGGTGGGATTTGGTTCCATTGCTGCATTTGCCATCAGCATGGTAAGATTTCAATGACTGCTTGTTTGAAGTACTTGGACCAGTTTACTACTTAGACTTCAGTTTTTAACGAACTAAATGACTAAAAACTCTGTTTATACAGATTTCGCTCCTTAACCCTGAACTCCAATGGGATGCGTCATTCTTTGATGAACCGGTTTGTTCTGTTTTCACTTTTACTTTGTTTAATCTATAAAGGCATATCCTGAGGCTTTCTTCTTCTTTTTATCCAATCATCTTAATGTATTACCAATCTTTGGTTTTATTTTATGAAGTAATTTCTTCCTGATGACTTATGCTTCCGTAGCTTTTTATCTGAATTTGTCCCATGTATTTTCCTTGAAGGTTATTTTGTTATAAATTTCTCAGAGAGTGTTGTTTTGTTTTAGTATTCAGGTCATGCTTCTTGGCTTTGTACTTCTCGGGCGTTCTCTGGAAGAAAGAGCGAGGATCATGGCATCCAGTGACATGAATGAGCTTCTCGTAAGTATTGTGAAAAATTAGATAACAATAAATCAATAGGAATATATTCTCATGACACCTTGTCGCAATCTTCAATATGGTCTCTGCAGTCACTTATATCCACTCAATCACGGCTTGTTATTGCTCCCCATGGAGACGATTCTGCCGATGATAGTGTTCTCTGCTCGGATGCTATGTGTATAGAAGTTCCCACTGATGACATTCGAGTTGGAGATTCCTTGCTTGTTTTGCCGGGAGAAACAATTCCAGTAGACGTAAGTGATATCTATTGCATTGTTGAGATTGATATTATGTTCCTTCTAAGTAGATTCATTTGGCATCGCATGCATAATTGCTTTTTGATTTCGCAATATGATACGTTACAACAGGGAAAAGTACTTGCTGGTAGAAGTGTTGTGGATGAATCTATGCTCACGGGTGAATCTCTTCCTGTATTTAAGGAGAAAGGTTTTTCAGTCTCGGCTGGAACAGTTAATTGGGTAATGTTATAGTACGAACATAAGAGAGGAACCAGAATTTTCTTACTTAACTAGACACGAATGGACTATCTTTTCTCTTTGTAAAACTAAAATCTTGCCTTGTTATATTTCAGGATGGTCCCTTAAGGATAGAGGCATCAACTACAGGATCCAATTCAACAATTTCCAAGATTGTTAGTATGGTGAGTGATACGTCTTTTCCATGATTATCTATCTTACTGGGGTTTGAAAATAGTTGGTTTTGAATCATAATTTTGAACCTAGATGCTCGTCTTATTTGAACCAATTCCCATGTTACTTTTTTAGGTTGAGGATGCACAGGGCCGTGAAGCACCCATACAAAGACTTGCCGATTCCATCGCTGGACCATTTGTCTATAGCGTAATGACTTTGTCAGCAGCAACATTTGCTTTTTGGTGAGGTGCTATACTTTTTTACGTTCTTGCAGTTTATAGGTTCATGAATCTGAGAAGCGTTGATATGTGTATACTACTTGTATCTTATAAGGTACTATGTCGGTACGAACGCTTTCCCTGATGTGTTGCTGAATGATATTGCCGGGCCGGATGGGAATCCCTTGCTTCTGAGCTTGAAGCTTTCGGTTGATGTCTTGGTAAGTATGCTTGGCGGGATGCCCTTTCTAAGGACTATGCAATTAATCAGTTCTTCTTTACTCTCAAACATATAAATATGGCCTTTTTATCTTTCCCCATAACAGTCTCATAACCTTATTTTTCCCCCAGGTTGTTTCCTGTCCGTGTGCTCTTGGTCTTGCAACTCCAACTGCAATCTTAGTCGGCACCTCTCTTGGTACATAAGTAGATTGTAACGTAATGTTCTTGGCGCACACAATAAAAAACATTAACACGGAAACAGTGTTTTTACTCAATCCTTAAATTGTGGGTTTTTTTGTGGATACTGAATGTTGAATAGGTGCAAAACAAGGACTTCTTGTTAGAGGAGGGGACGTATTGGAGCGCCTAGCTAGCATCGACTATGTCACCTTGGACAAAGTATAAAAAATTCGTCTTTCAAAATACTTCAATGCTTTTATGAATTATAAGCAATAAAAGTGTCGGCTGTTGATGCTTTTTTTTTAAATTCTCAGACAGGTACTCTAACAGAAGGTAAACCAACAGTGTCTGCTGTTTCATCTCTGGGGTATGGAGAATCGGAGATTCTGAGGATTGCTGCTGCAGTAGAGAAAACAGCGTGTCACCCTATTGCGAAAGCTATTTTAGCCAAGGCGGAATCTCTGAAGTTAGACATCCCGGCAACACGTGGACAAATCGTTGAACCGGGTTTCGGGACCTTAGCTGAAGTAGACGGACTTCTGGTTGCAGTCGGGAGTTTGTCTTGGGTTCTCGAACGCTTCCAGCAGAAAACCGACATGCTTGCTGTTAAGAGCCTTGAAGAGTCGGTCCAGGGCCAGATCGCTAATAGCTCGTCATCCACTCATTCAGTAACCATTGTTTATGTCGGACAGGAAGGAGAGGGTATCATCGGTGCTATAGCTTTATCCGATGATTTGCGTGCCGATGCCAAATCCACAATAATGGGGTACATTTTTTTGGATCATTTGATGAACAGCATTTCAGGAACCATTCTTTCTCGGGCTTTCATAACTTGTTTCAAAATCGACAGGTTTAAGCAACGGGGAATCAAAACGGTCCTTCTATCCGGGGACAGGGAAGAGGCAGTTGCAACAGTAGCCGAGTCAGTCGGTATAGAAAGCGAATGTATCAATGCATCTTTGACGCCGGGGCAGAAGTCTGATATCATTGCGAGTCTTCAAGCCTCCGGACATTCTGTAGCGATGGTAAATGTCCTTTTCGCCATTTCCTATCAGTAACTATTTCCCGGACACGGAAATGTGTTTCTATCCTATGCGTGTTTTTGATCATTTCCGTTGCAGAGTTTGACTTACTTTTGTAAATCTTGAAAAGGTCGGCGATGGCATAAACGACGCACCATCTCTGGCTCTTGCTGATGTTGGGATTGCTTTGCAAATCGAGAAGCAAGAAAATGCTGCTTCGGACGCAGCATCCATTATACTTCTCGGAAACAAACTTTCACAGGTACCATTTAGCATTTCTGATCAAACGCTATCGATGATAGTGGAAAAGGCTCGATTTTTCTCAGAAACTGACATTTTCTGCAGGTTATAGAAGCCCTCGATCTTGCTCGAGCTACCATGTCAAAGGTTCGTCAGAATCTATCGTGGGCAGTCGCGTATAATGTTGTTGCAATCCCCATTGCAGCCGGTGTACTACTTCCAAGTCTCGACTTTGCCATGACTCCCTCACTTTCAGGTCAACCAACCTAGAAATGAACGAATTTTGTGAGATTTTTGTCGCGGTTCTGGTCTTTATGTCCTTAGTTGGTATGGTTTTTCGTGTTTCAGGTGGACTCATGGCATTCAGCTCGATATTCGTTGTCTCCAACTCTCTGCTTCTGCAGTTTCACGGCCCTCGAAGCAAGTCGAAAACAGAGAACTCCATAAACCAGTAATGTAGTATCTTCTTCTTCTCATCTTCATTGTAGAGATCATTTGGTCGTATGGAGATTGTGATGAAATTGGCAAGTTGGTAAACAGTTCATTTATTAATATACTCTATACAGGAAAAAGACTCGAGACAATCCCCGCTGGTAACTTAAATGTGAAAAAAGAATAAGATTATCTGGTAGAAATCCGTCGTTTATTTTATTTTTTTAAAAAAAAATTGAAAGAGAAGAAAGGTTGTATTTATTACGCTTGTCAAGCTCAGTAAAAAGGGTAATAAGTTCAACCAGTAAACATTCTTTTGTACTGTTTGGTTTTACCTATGATAGAAAATGGGGGTAAAACAGGTAGAAATTAGTAGTGATGTGTGTTCATAGGAAAATTGAGCATGAGTTTTACCTCCCTTCTGAAAAGGACTTGGGAAATGTCTTTTGTACCAATCCAAATGTGGGATGCCACATCTGCAGCAGTTGGATTTTATTTTTATTTTTATTTTCAATTGAATCTCAGTTCGAGTCAATTCAATTTGCTTGATTTTAATTTAGGTCATTCGATGAAATTTATCTCAACTGTTTTTTTCTTCTAAATTTCAACCTTTTGTATTAACCATTAGATTGGTAAAATCCACTATAACTAATGTACATCTATTATAGGTTATGTCTGGAAGACCTTATCACCTGTTTTGTTTATTAGCAAAGCACTTTTTGGCGTATGGTAAAGTACGAAAAAGTAACTTATATTGAAAGCAGGAGTTATTTTTGGGAGAAAAGCAAAAACTGATCTCCCTCTTCGTTCAAAAATAAATCAGGTTTGTTTATAAACACAGCTCTGTCAATCAGAGTCATAGTCGCACAATTCAAAGTATGCTATCAAAAGTAAAAACTACATAAAACATGAGAGAAAAAACTGATCACTTGTGTCCCAAATTTATCCATCATTTTGAACTGATCACTTGATCCAAATTGAACCGAAGTGGATGAAATTTAATCAACCTGAATCGAAACCTTCGACTCGAATCAGATTGATTGATCCAACCGGATAGAAAATAAATAAAAAACTTTAATCAACAAAAAATGATTAAAGACTCTGACCAGTTACGTACATGTTAGACGAGCCCCTTTTGACCTGTCCATCGTCGCAAACACGGTCAATACTCAAATACAAACATGCCCCCGAACTATCAATTCAAAATCTAATCAGACCAAATCAAAATACGGAGCATCAAATTTAACATTCCCAATTTTGTTTCTCAGATCAATAAACCTAATTCACTCACTCACTCACACTACCAACAAAGGGAAATGAGAGATTCCAAAAACAAAAACCCCAAAAGAACAATAATTGCAATATTTTGTTCTGGAGTTGAGAAAGAAACGGAAACCTTAAATAAATAGGGGCATTGAATAGACACGTGACTAAGAAGAAATGTTGTTGGGTGCTTTCTATGCCAAACGCAATGCATGTGATCACTGGGGTGGGGCCCTTCTCTCACAGCAAAAAATATCGGGTCATTTTCATAAAGGGGCCCCGATTTTTCCATATTTAGCGGAAACACTGCATGTTATGAATGGTGTTTTTCACTTCTCAGTTCTCACAGAACTGGGTGTTGTGATGCAGATGGGAAATGATGAATCTTGGTTTACAGTTGGGAGTGATCATTTTCAGTTGTTGTGAGTTGTTGTTGTTGTGCGACATTTAGGGTTTTGTACTATTTGAAAATCGTAAGTCCTTCAATTTTTTAAAAGTGTCGCTCTTTAAAACGGCACTTCAATTTATATGGTAGGGTGAGCGGAATAGATTAAGTTTAGAATTGAAAAGGGCAAATGAATAGATGAAACTAGAATAATCAAGAGAAGTGTGTCCAAGAGCGACACTCTTGGAAAATCGCAAGGAGTGTAATTGGTATCGGGGTGTAGGGGTATGGAGCGAGGGGTCTTTTGTTCCAATAGTCGGTATTCGACTCGCATAGTTAAACATTGATGATGGTCGGTTGAATAATGTAACTTCATATCCCCCGATCTCAAATTAAACTGCGTAGCAAGTTATCATTTTTTACGATTTTCAAAAGAAATCAAATCATCTGAAAATAGAAGGGACCTTCGTGTAGAATGGCTAAGCACCAACGGTTTGGGGCTGAGCGACGACTCCTCTGCATGGTAGTTTGAGACCGGATTGATGTGTAAGGAAACTCATCAAAAGAGTAAAAATTGAAGGAAACAAACATTTATTGAACGCAAGTACTTGTGCTTGTTTACTTGCCTCAATCATTTTGATGTAGTGTAATAACAATCGAAAGCATGAGAATGTGGATACTACACTAGATGTAGTAGTTTGTTTTAAGTATTCGATTCATATTAGTTATATAGTTTCCAATAGTCAATATAATATGTCATATTTTCTGATGGTTCGATATTCCATGAAAACTTACTTCGTGTGCATTTATGAAATCAAACAAGGTTAAATACATCTCGACCTGCCATGTCGTGCATAGAGGTGTAAACCAATCAAATCGAGATCAGACAATAGTGTAATTGAGCTCAAAACATCAGTGTGTTAATGTTTAAGTTCGAACAATGATCATAGTACCTCTACTTCGCTGTGTGATCATCCAACTTGAACACAAATCGAACATTTGACCAAAATGCTTGCGAATTTCTCATAAACAACTTGATTCGTTTACCCCCTAATCATACATGTCCGAGCTTCACTCATCTAATAACTGTGCTTGTATACTCAATATGAGTATACAAAGTGGACATTGAAATGACCTTAATTCCATAATCATGCCACCTGATTAAGACACTGTTTCCCTTATGGGAACATTTCCTTTTTGTTTTTTCTTATGCATCACTGTATTAATTAATATACTAAGGGTACAACTCTTGTTCACACAAAATCATTCTTAAAATACATTGTCACTTATATTTTTGTTTTTTGCAATAATTAATTCGATTGAATTACATGTGCCAGCCCTTTTCATGATACCTACACAGTGGAATGAATGGAAGGAGATGAGTTTGAAATTGGAAAACAAAAATAAATGAGGGAAAGAAATTGAAGAAATGTTATTTTAAAAAAAGTAAAAGGTATCAATATTAAAAAAATTGTCTCAAAAATAATGGAGTGGTAATAGTATTATAAAATTAGCCAATTACTGTTATTTTGGCATTTCGATTAGGGCACTTGTCCTAAGTCGAATAAATGGGATTTTCCATGATATTATACATTTTCTCCGTATCATCTGAATTTCCACGCTTATATTTATTATGTTATCAAACAAACATGTTTAACCGTTAATATATTTAACTACGTATAAACAACCAAATGGGATACTGGTAAATCCCAATGCTACGGTGATTTTGCATAATCTGATTGGGGATTCTGTGAAAAATGCAGGTTCCACTGTGTCTTCTTTTTCTAATCTCTTAAATCACTGCCTTTTGTTGTTCCCCGTACCGAGACACAATTTGGAAGCTATTTTCTCGTCAAATTTACGTTTTTTAATGTTAGATACCCATCCTCCCTATTCCCTATTTTATACATTTTCCAATTTAATTTGCTCTTTAAAGATCGAAACACTAATTATAATGACAGATTTTAGAGAAAAATAGGGGTTAGCTTTACACATTCTTTAATCTCTTTCATTCGCTCCATTCAAAATTTTACACATATTTCAATTTATATATATGTACTATATAAATAATCTGAATAACAATAGTATAAGCAATATACTCCATTCATTCCGATACTGTGTAAGATTTCTATCACATTTTGCACGGGCATCCATGTGTGTTAATATGACAGGGGAAATGAGAGTTAAAATGAATCAGTCAAATTTCAATTAAAATAAGAAAACAGTTACTCCCTCTGGTCGCCTATGACAGATGACATTAAAAAATGGCTAAAAGATATAAACATTCGATTGAGGCAGATGACGTTTATAAAAATAGGGATCTTATGGTAAGATAACGTTCTAGGATGCACAAATCACAATGGTGGTTACTTGGATTTTGTGCTACTTTCGCAAAACTTTTTGTTTGAAACAAATAGTCGGATTCCTTCTCATTAATATATAAATAGGTTACATTTATGGTTGATTGTATGCACAATCACCAGTATTCGTCCATCTACTTTAGTTGATAAACTAGTAATACGCTAGTCTATTCTATTACACTTAATGAACTGATAAAACTTTGGTACACCATAACTAAAATTAGAAAAGTCTAACTATTACAAGGTGGGATAAAATCTCACATGGCTGGCTCACTAAGAGTGAGTGGGGTGAGCCTCCCAACTTGAGCTCCACGCAGACATGGTGTATCGAACTTGCTTCACTCCAACTTGGCGTATAGAGACTTAAAAACCATCATTTATTAGTGAGGTAGAACCCGAGTTGCGCATGGTCAGTTGAACACCACACCCGGATTGCCTTAATGGCTAACTACACTACTACAAAACTGAAATCAAGGTAAAGGAGCACTAGATTTGGGAGACCAGAGACAAAACAGGCCAACCCAACCCTAACCAACCCCAACCTTACCCAACCTTACCCAGCCCAACTCAATCCAACCCAACTCTACTCAACCCAACCCAACCCAACTTAACCCAACCCAAACCAACCCAACTGAACAATTTCAGTTAACTACTAAATCTAATAAAAAGGGAAAGAAAAACTATACTACAAGTAAGGTAGGGGAGGGGTCGCGGGATTTGGTGGTGGCGGCGGCCCCTCAGCTTCCGCAAAACTCTTCATTTAGGACTCCGTCTTTGGTTACTTAGATGTGTCTGGTTTTCTACGGGGACTTGTCTTTCGATCTATCAATTAAACTTTAACTCACTCCGGTTCACTAACATTAGCTAACTTACTTTTGACACTTGAATTTAGGAAGGTAGAATTAGTTGTTGAGAATGTATTGAAAGAGTAAAAAGTAAATTGTGTGAATGAAAATAACAAAGAATTTGCGAAAAAGGGAAATGAACCAATATTAAAAAAAACCATATATCCCTCTTTAGCTTCCATAAAATATTTTTCAGGATATCTAATAAACATGTTTGACTGTAATAGTATGAAACTATAAATAATAATGATACATTAAAATTTGATATTCAAAAACTGCGAATATTAATGTTACGAAAAAACTAACAATATCGCATATGATGATATTATTACTCATGTATCTATTCAAATATGTAGTTAAAGTTTATAATTTTTTGGCTGGAAAAAATTCTAGCATGTTAAGAAAGGATGGAGGGAGTACTCCTTCCGTCCCTAGAAATTTGCACGGAATCATTTTCACAACATGTATTTGACTGTAAATATGTGTAATTACGGACAATAATGACACATAAAAAAATTGATATTTAGAAACTACATGTTTGGATGAATCTAACAATATCACATTTAATAATATTTTTGTTCATTTATATATATATACATATTATAAATTTAAATATGTGGTCAAAGTTCGACAACTTTGACTGTCAAATAGTAAGTGTGCAGATTCGCATGGGACGGCTGGAGTATAAATATTTATTTAAATATAATATGTATAAGAATATTCTTAAACTTGAATGTACTCTCATTGTCCCAG
>JAULKJ010000009.1:10496482-10511264 GCA_032355405.1 Rubia balearica
GAGTCTTTCAATTTCATCCGCTCATTCTACTTTTTACATTCTACATTCAATTTCATCCACTCATTTTTTTACCTAAAACCAAGCACATAAACTTATGGTGTCATGAATAACAAAATAGAGGGAGTTTATATTCTCGTCTTACCCCTTCGTTTTATTGAATTTAACACATTTTCTTTTTTCGATTGCTTTTATGAGTATGACACATTATTTTTACAAAATTTGTTCAATTTAATCAACTCATTATATATATGTATATATTTCTTAATCATCTATGCATATGGTGCTACATCAAACGAAATGGAGGTGTTACTATATTATCTTTAAATTAACTTTTATACTAAACAATAATTTTAAACCATTAAGTTTATAACGGAAATACTATAAAATAAATATATTAAAAACCAACTTTAACTAAACAAACTGACTTCAAATTTTGTGAAGAGTCACTTTTTCTATTTTGGATGTTTTTTAAGCGAGTGTTACACTTTCCTCTTTCCAATTCCTTTTTATTTATCATTCTATTTTTTCCGAGTCACAACTCAGTTTCATCTTACTATTCCAAAAATGAATATCAAAGGTGAAATGAATATCAACAGTCACCAAAATAAAAACACACACTTAAGGTGAGATGAATATTAACGCTCCCCAAAAATAAAGGGTCCCTATATTTGACTGTATACGCCTTGTATATATACCTTATAAATACAAAATGTGTTAAATTAAAA
Source organism: Rubia balearica (assembly GCA_032355405.1). Classification (NCBI taxonomy): domain Eukaryota; kingdom Viridiplantae; phylum Streptophyta; class Magnoliopsida; order Gentianales; family Rubiaceae; genus Rubia; species Rubia balearica. The sequence goes on from JAULKJ010000009.1 coordinate 10,497,208, forward strand.
AATAAAATGCTAATTTAAATTTTAAAAAGCATGAATTATTAGTGGTGGTAGGGTAGCGTCAGGTGGTGGCCGACGACTCTCCGGCGGTGGTCAGTCCAAATTTTGATCGGATTCCAGCCAAACTCCGGCCATGATCCGGCGCAATTCCGGCGGGTGATGATTCTTATATGTGGCTCTCACCAATCCAAATGCGAGCCACAGAGAAAAACCAAATGCAAGTCATAGGATGAGAGTAATGTGATGAGAGCCACACATACAAATTTTTGGATGCGAATCATGCGATGAGAGTCACAAGTACAAATTTTTGGATGCGAACCCATGTGATGAGAGCCACAAGTACAATTTTTCTGATGAGAACCATGCGATGAGAGCCACAAGTACAAATTTTTGGATAAGTACCTTGCAATGAGAGGCACACATACAAATTTTTGGATGAGAACCGTGTGATGATAGCCACAAGTACAATTTTTAGGATGAGAATGTGATGAGAGTTCCACAGTACAAATTTTAGGATGAGAACCATGCGACGAAAACCATCGTTCGCCGGAACTTTGTCGGGAAGCTACCAAAATGTGATTGGAACTTGGCCGGGCCATCATAGAAAAATCACCGGACCACCGCCGGAAAGTGGCCGGCCACCACATTCCGTCGTCGGACCACCGCCGCCAGCCGCCTCCACTAACAAATCATATTTTTATAAACTTAATACATTTTGTATTTATAAGAAAATACAGAAAATATAAAGTAAAATATCCACAAAATTAAAACACAGTCAGACGGTAGGTAATCTCTCCATTTCCTATAAAGCACTTTTATCTTTGGTTATTTCTTTAATATTTATATGTACTTTTTATTTTAAATAAAATTATTTCACTTTTATCCACTTATTATACTTCATCCATTTTAGTCATGCCTGCAGTTCAGAACACATTTTACCATAAATTTTTATTGATATATAACACACAAATATTATCATGTGAGATATTGTTAGATTATCCGCATCATGTATTTTCTAAATACCACATTTTAATCACCGTTAGTATACATAATTAAAATTATCGGTGGTCAAATTTGACCTAAAAAAGTTACTAAAAAAATGTGCACATTCAACTGTGACAAAAGAAGGAGTACCTTTTACTTACTCCCTCCGTCCCAGATTAAATTACACAGCAGTCATTATTACGCTCTTCGAGAAACATGTTTGACCATTAATATTTTTACCTACGTATAATAACGATAAATAAAAATTTGATATTTGAAAACTACTTTTACGACGAATTGAACAATATCATATATAATAATATTATTATTATTTATATATCTATTTAATTATATGATCAAAATTAGACACTAAATAGTGATATAAAGTGAAGTAAACAATTTAAACTGGAACGAAGAAAATATTAAATTTACTCATACCTACACATTTCATTCAACTAAATCCAACCTCCACTGTGTCATATAGTACAAGGAAGGAATAGAGGGAGCATAATTTTAAACATTCAATTTGGAAGTGATTATCTCAGTCTGTGAGCTAAGCTACAGAAAGAAAGAGGAAGAAAGAGGAAGAAAGAGGAAGAAAGAAGGCGTAGGCCTCTCTGCCTTGTTTCAGAACCTTGGCAGAGGGTGTTTAACTTTATCTCCTCTTCTCCCCACCCTCAAATAATTCCCCAACTCTCTCTCTCTCTCTCTCTCATTGATTCCATTTTTCAATGAGGCCACTGTGTACTACTTCTTCTGCCATGAAAGCGGAAGGATGTGATTGAACAAGCTTCATGCCTACTTCATTCTTACCTTCTTGCGACATTTTTTCACAACCCTTTATCACATTCTCTCCTCAATGCCATTTCTGCATGTTCTTGACCTTGTTCTGGAGTTTTTCTGCTGAAATTTTGGTGGGTTTTTCTTCTAGTTTGATAATGAAGTGGAAAAGATCGTTTTTTGGAGTGTTTTTGGTGGTGGGATTTTGCCTCTCCTTGTGCTTCAGCTCAGTGGAATCAGAAGATGGTATGTGTGTATTTTAATCAAAGGGTGTTAGTATTTTAATGCCAAATGTTTAAGGATGTTTGTTCCACTTTAATGTTTGTTTAATCCTCTGTTTTAATGATTCCCTTTTGACTTGTTTTACTCCACTGTTTTGTTTTGTTGTCTTCTTCTTCTTTTTAAGTGCTTTCATTTCATGCTGTGATTTGCTGTTATCTTGATTTTGCACTAAAGGGGCTACCTTACTGGAGATAAAGAAATCGTTTAGGGATGTAGATAATGTGCTGTATGATTGGACAGATGCACCTTATTCGGATTACTGTGTGTGGAGAGGTGTTGTGTGCGATAATGCAACCTTCAGTGTAGCTGCACTGTGAGTTTTATCTTCTCCTTTTGTTTTACATCTGTCCGGAACTGTTTCCATAGCCTTTTCAATAGTCTAGTTTATGGCCAGTTCTTGAGTAATGATTTGGAAAAAAATTTCTTGGTATTTTTGTTTTGCAGTAATCTCTCTGGCTTGAATCTTGATGGTGAAATTTCTCCTGCAATTGGGCAGCTGAAAGCTTTACAATCAATGTATAGTTCTTGATTTTTTTCCACTTGTAAAGAACAATTCATTTCTGGGAAGATCCCTTCTATTTGATTTTGAATCAAAGTTGACATTTTTGTGGTTGAAATGTTGCTAGTGATCTCAAGGGAAATCGCCTTTCCGGTCAAATCCCGGACGAGATTGGAGATTGTTCTGCCTTGAAGAGTTTGTGAGTGACTGTTCTGATTGTTTTTCAAATTTCGAAGTGTATTCATTCTTCTAGCTGAACTACCTTGAAAAAGTTAGTGAAGCTTTAAATACTGTTAGGACATGTTTGACTGTAGTAACTGAAGATGAAGATTGCACCTTTTTACAGGGATTTGTCCTTCAATGCTCTTTATGGAGATATTCCATTTTCGATTTCAAAGCTGAAGGAGCTAGAATACCTGTTAGTGTGTTTCCTTTGCTTAACTTTCATCCCCTTTGCTCGTGTTGCATTTCTTACTTGTTCTTGATGTATTACTGTATTTGTGCATGGATTCCAGGGTTCTTAAGAATAACCAGTTGATTGGGCCCATTCCTTCCACTCTATCTCAGATTCCTAATCTGAAAATTCTGTGAGTTTTGAAATTCTCTTGACTTCTCGTCATTGAACTACTGAGCCCTCTCTTGCTGCTGTTCAAGAACTGGAGATTTTCCTGGGGTATGTTTGTAAACCCGTTTAACTGCATTTGCAGTGATCTCGCACAAAATAGTCTGAGCGGAGAGATACCAAGACTCATTTACTGGAATGAAGTGCTACAATACTTGTAAGTGTGGCCACCTGCATTTCCTTCTTCCATGGTAATATTTACGATTAGGTTAGCTGAACTCTTTTGTCATTCTCACAGGGGTTTGCGCGTGAACAAACTTACTGGCACCCTCTCACCTGATATGTGTCAGCTCACGGGGTTGTGGTATTTGTGAGTTGCTTTGACCTTAACTCGCTGAATCTGATCTTTGCTCCATTTATTAGTGCTTCATAGCTTACATGCTTGACTTGTCACACAGTGATGTTCGAAACAACAGCTTGACCGGTTCCATTCCTCAGAGCATTGGCAATTGCACCGCCTTCCAGGTCTTGTATGTATCTCAATCATGAACTTTGGATGTCAACTTGGTAACATGTGTAGCAATTGGCTTTATGAGATCTAAAAAATGATGTTCCTTGTATGCTCTCAGGGATCTGTCATACAATAAGCTAACCGGTGAAATTCCATTCAATATTGGGTTCTTGCAAGTGGCTACCTTGTGAGTGCTTGCTACTCTCTAAAACATTTTCAGCTACTTTATCATTGTAACTCACATCTAACGCCCTTTCTGTTTGTTCTAGATCTTTGCAAGGTAACCATCTTTCTGGGCCAGTTCCATACGTTATCGGCTTGATGCAGGCACTTGCAGTGTTGTAAGAACCTCTACTCGTCTTGTATAATTAGTAAAGTAACTCCCCAACGTCAGCTTTGTGTTGTACATGATTACTAAATCACTTTCTGTTTTCATTTTAGGGATCTGAGCTGCAACAACTTGAGTGGATCTATTCCTCCAATTCTGGGAAATTTAACTTATACAGAGAAACTGTAGGAACCTGAACCTTATTATTCACTGTTTATAAGTTAACTAGTCATAACCTCGTTGAATGATGTTAAAAGTAGCTTCATGTGCTTGAGCAAATGTTGTATTATGTGGTAGGTACTTGCATGGGAACAAGCTCACTGGTTCGATCCCTCCAGAGTTGGGGAATATGTCTAAACTACATTACCTGTGTGTACTTCTTCCCTTCTGTTTTTTCGGTCTTTAAATTATTTTTCTGTTTCATTGGGACCATTCTCGGGTTTTTCCCTTTTTCGGGCCCTTCTGAACTCGACTACTTTGCAACATCAGAGAATTAAATGACAATCAACTCAGTGGACGCATTCCATCTCAACTTGGACAGCTCACAGAGTTGTTTGATTTGTAAGTTTCTCTCATGCTCTATGTTTTCCTTGATGCAATCATTCTGTAACTTAAAAAAAGATAACGGTTTTATGGTATTCTTTGCAGAAATGTTGCGAATAACCACCTTGAAGGGCCAATACCTGAAAATCTCAGTTCCTGTACGAATCTTAATAGCCTGTAAGCATTTAAATCTTGTGTTGTTTTCCTCTAGTGAACTGAGTCTTAAAGTTCAACGAATGCAATGGAACTTCACTTTTTTCTCAGCAATGTTCATGGAAATAATCTGAATGGAACTCTACCCCGTGCATTTCAGAGGCTGGAAAGTATGACATACCTGTGAGTTTTCCTTCTTTTCCTTCCTATTCATGTTTCTAGATTAGATTAATTTCAAAGCTACATTGAAAAAGGAACTGATGGTACTTTCTGTTTTCCATTCCTTTAGTAATTTGTCATCGAACCATCTTAGAGGACCTATCCCGATTGAACTCTCTCACATTGGTAACTTGGATACTCTGTAAGTGACCAATTTGTTGTCACTTATTGATGTCGAGGTAGGAATACTCTCTTACGTACACCTCTTGGTGGCCTCTCAGGGACCTGTCGAACAATCAATTCAGTGGTTCTATACCTACTCCCCTTGGTGACTTGGAACATCTCTTGAAATTGTAAGCCATATATTTTTGTGATTTCAACTTTCTCTTAGTTAGGTTGGTACTGGCCTTAACCATTTTTGTTTGTTCTCCAGGAACTTGAGCAACAATGGTATAACAGGGGTTATACCAGCTGAATTTGGCAACTTAAGAAGCATAATGGAAATGTAAGAAAATATGAGCTCTCTTGTGTGTGTGTGTGTGTGAATTTGGAATTAAATTGTTGTTACTTTTCATTTCAGTGATATTTCAAACAACCATCTTTCTGGCGCTATCCCTCAAGAACTCGGTCAGCTGCAAAATCTTTTCCACTTGTAAGTTATGTGTTCAACTTCTGCTATTCATTATTTTTCAGTCCTTTCCAGGTGGATGATTTCTGTTGTCAAATATCATTGCAGAAAATTAGTGAACAACAATCTATCTGGTGATGTCACACCCCTTGTCAATTGCATAAGCCTGACAGTCCTGTAAGTGTAATCTGAAATCAGATGCATTTCTTACATTGTGTTTTGAAACAGGACTTTTTAGTGATGGATAATGTCTTGATCTCCGCAGCAATGTGTCGTATAACAACCTGATTGGAAACGTTCCCACAGGCAACAATTTTTCAAGATTTTCACCCGACAGGTAAGTTGAACTAGGCTTTTGTCCCGATGAGCTTCGTTATACTAATTCTTTAGCCCATGTCTTTCTAATCTCTTTACTTTGTCCTATATTTGGTCAGTTTCATCGGAAATAACGATCTTTGCGGTTACTGGCTCAGTTCTCCTTGTCAGTCATCGCGTCCAGCAGTACGAGGTTGCAATGCATGATGTTACACCTTGCATTTTTCTGCCTATTAAGTATTACTTATCTCATAAAGCGTTTCCTCTTCTCTGCAGTATTGATTCCAAAAGCAGCAATACTTGGAATTGCTCTCGGGGCTTTGGTGATTCTGCTCATGATTTTAGTTGCAGCATGCTGGCCACACCACACTATTCATTTCAAGGAAGGATCTCTGGACAAACCAGGTACATTTTGTCTCCATCTGCCTTTTTAAGTGATTAAAATGGTCTTTTTTAACGACTGGATTTATCATCATTATGCCTTCGTGACAGTTACATACTCGAGGCCTAAACTCGTCATCCTCCACATGAACATGGCGCTGCACGTGTATGACGACATAATGAGGATGACTGAGAACTTGAGCGAGAAATACATGATTGGATATGGAGCATCAAGCACTGTTTACAAATGTGTGTTGAAAAACTGCAAGCCTGTCGCCATCAAAAAGCTGTATTCCCACTACCCTCAAAGCCTGAAGGAATTCGAGACAGAACTTGAGACAGTGGGGAGCATCAAGCATCGAAATCTAGTCAGCCTGCAGGGATATTCTCTCTCACAATCAGGCAACCTCCTCTTTTACGACTACATGGAAAATGGTAGTCTCTGGGACCTACTTCACGGTGAGATTCATTGCGTGTTAACTGCTTGTGGTTTGTTTGCATTTTTTTGTGTGTTGATAGTTGAAAATGGTCTTCAGGGCCGGCGAAGAAGAAGAAGCTGGAATGGAATACTCGCCTGCGAATAGCGCTGGGTGCAGCTGAGGGACTTGCATATCTTCACCATGACTGCAGTCCTCGGATCATACACCGTGATGTGAAGTCATCCAACATTCTGCTGGACGCTGATTTAGAGCCTCACCTCACTGATTTCGGTATTGCTAAGAGTCTCTGCACCACAAAATCCTACACTTCCACCTACATTTTGGGAACCATTGGCTACATTGATCCCGAGTATGCACGAACTTCGCGCCTCACTGAGAAATCGGATGTGTACAGCTATGGGATTGTGCTATTGGAGTTACTGACAGGAAAGAAAGCAGTGGACAATGAATCCAACCTGCATTCTATGGTATGTTTTGAGATTTTGTTGGTATTTTACTACAAACTCGACATTCTGTCTCCGTAGAACAAGATAGTGGGATATGAAATGAAACATCATCATGTTTTTTTCTTGACATTGTTATCCACATGTAGATTTTGACCAAGGCGGCAAATAATGCTGTGATGGAGACCGTTGATCCTGACATAACTGCCACTTGCAAGGACCTCGGAGATGTCAAGAAAGTCTTTCAACTCGCTCTCCTATGCACGAAGAGCCAGCCATCCGAGCGCCCCACAATGCACGAGGTGGCTCGGGTTCTCGACAGCCTAATGCCATCCTACACTGCCCTGAAGACAACTCTGGCGCCGGTGACCACCCCATCCGGGGACCTGCTCCCGTCGGCCAAGGTCCCGTGCTACATGGATGACTATGCCAACCTCAAAACACCCCACCAGGTGAACTGCTCCCATATGAGCACTTCTGATGCACAACTCTTCTTCAAGTTTGGAGAGGTTATTTCCCAAAATACTCAGGGAAGTTGAGGATCATGGAATTTTTGTATAAAGTGGAAAAACAAGAAAATGAGAGAGATTGTTCTAGAGATTGTAGTACTTGGTAAGCTAGCTAGGAAGTGGAGTTTGGATTGGAGTAGAAACTAAAATGTGTAGTAACTTTATGTGTATAGTAGTATCTTTGCCCCTTCCTTTTGGTTGTTAAGGGAAAGTTGAAAGTGTCCTTTGTGTATGGTACAACTGGTAATGCATGTGATGCTACCTAGGGCTTGCATGGATAAAATGCACCTTATCATGTTTCAATGGGAGTGATTCTTTGGATTTTTTTCTGAGGTGGGTGAGAAATGAGAATCTCAATGCTAGGGCTTGGTACAACTGGTAATGCAGGTGGTACTAGCTAGGGTTTTGGTTGGGACCTACTGCCTAGGGTGCAAATGCAATTTTTTATGGGCAGAAATAAGGAGATCTCAAATAATTTTGGACTTGTTCCAAATTTATGTCCAAGAGTTGCCCTATTAGAGCAATATTGCAACATAGTGTTGGATAGCTGAAAATAGTAATAGAGTAGTTTGATATGGATCGAAGACCTGGCTTACCCTTGGCCCAAAATCCGTTCGGGCCCAGTGGTAAAACCTGACTTCGATCCTGAATTGCATCTGAAATTCGAAATCACACCGACTTGATCCTAAAATTTGGCCTGATCCAATTGAATCGGACCTGAACCCTAGTATAGGCCCGACGCAGACTCGAGTTAAATCTTGACTCAAACCCACAACCCACAAAAATTGTCCAGAACCAAAAGTCGACTTGAAACCAACTCGGACCCTACCCCAACCATGACTTGAAACTCGAAAATCGGCTGACTCGAACACGAAACCGTATACGACCAGACCAATCTAGACTTGAACCCTATACGGACTAGAACCGAAACCTGACCTAATCCGCCGCAACCCTAGTTTGAAATTGATCCAAACCTGACCCGGGCCCAAAACTGACCTGACACATCACGACCCTAAACCCTAGCCTAAAACTCGACTCGAGCTTGGACCCGGACCAAAAACTCGATCATGCCTACTTAGTACCAACCGACCCAGACCCGTAACCTGAAACCTAATCGACTCAGGCCAAAACCTAACCCGAATCCCTACCAGATCGGGCAGCCTGTGCTTGAAATAAAATCGACCCAAACCCAAAACTTGGCCCGACCTGGACCAGAACCCCGACATGGGCCTAACCCTAACGCAAAATCAATCAAAATTGAAAGAAACCTTACTTGGGCCTAACCCTTACCCTGGTAAAAAAATCTGACTAGAATGACTCTGGCCCTACTTGGACCTTGATCCGGTCCTAAAACCCAAAATTTAATCGACCCAGACCCAAAATTCAAGTGTTGCAAGTCAGAATCCTCGTTCGACCTGGACATGAAATTTCATTAGGGTCGTACCCATCCCTAAACCACCCAAAATTGACATGAACATGATCCCACGTACTGCGACTCCTGTTCGATCACAACTCGAATCCGCACCCAATTTGAACTAGACATGCTGCAACGTGACCTAAACCCAATTGATCCAAATGTGACCTACAGCTACCTCGACCTAAATTTGACTCGACTAGACTCAACCTAAACCCAACCCCAAACTTGACACATGCCTGATTCAAACCCAACGTGCATGATCCTAAATAATGCTTTATCTGAACTCGACCTAGGCTCGAACAAGTCCCTATCCCCGTAATCTGGCCTTAATCCAAACCAGACCGGTCTTGCCTAAAGCTGGCCTGATCATGACCTACCCTAGCTCAAAATGGAATTCGACTTAAATTGGATGCGTTATGAATCTTATCGACCTGAGCACTAAATCATTAGGGGACACACGCTCTGAGTCCGAACATCAAGGTTACATGAACTCATTAGTCCTGGAGATTTGGGAATTTAGGGATTGAGAGAAGAGGAGAGAATTCTACTGAATGAAGAAGATGGTCTTGCAATGTGCTAATGATGATACATGAAGAGAGCCCCATAGGCTACTTCATGAAAAGACCAAAATACCCTTAACTAAATGGCTAATATAATGCTAACAAGTCCAACAATGATGATTTTTTTATACGTGACACCTCCAAATTCGTGTTTAATGTGCTTTTTAAAAAAATATTTTCCCCTATTGCACTTAAATAAGTTTTTATTTGTACAATTTTAAGTCTTAGTATATTTATCCTTTGATACTCATTTTACACTAGGGTAGCTGCCTTATGGTTCTTGATAGAAAAATGTACATATTACTCGTATAACTTGTATAAAATTGGCAAGAATACTAGATAAAAAGGAAGGCAGAAATATAAAATTCCAAACTCAGAAACTTCGCTTGCTTTGGATGCCGCGCCGTTTCCCCCCGGCCTCAACACTGCTTCATTTTAAAATTCCTTTTCAACTTGCAACTAATTATTTACATGAAAATACCGTCTTTCCATATACATGTAAAAAAAAGAGATTGAATTAAAATTATAAAATAGTAAAATAATATTTTAGTTATAATATTAAAAGTTTATTATGCAACGTGCAGTAGCTATGAGCTTATGACCCGATTAATCATATCCGGAAATTTTATCTCGATTTCTTCTAATTTGCAGTTTAAGCTTTGTTATGGAAAAATCATCTTTTAAGGGGCGGAATCTCATATCGATGTTTTATATAAATTAAATATATGGAAAGATACTTTTATAACCCTGCATAATTCACATAAGAGTTAATGTAACACTTTGGTAATTGAAAGTGCAAATATTATCCTAGATAATAAGTGTAAGTGCAAAAGTACCCATTCCGACAACTTTTAGTTGGAATTATGGGTAAAGTCATTTTTGCCCCATCTTAAAAAACAAAAAAACTGATAACAAATTAAAATTACTACTATAACTCAACCCTAACCACATCTTAATCTTCTCATTTTCTTCTGTTGGCCCTCCGATTTTCATCTTCTCCATCTTCATTATCATATTCTCAATCTTCATTTGCTCGTGAAGCCCTCTGATTCTTTTCATCTTCACCTTCTCCACCTCGTCATCTTCTCCACATCGTCATCTTCTCCGTTCTCTTTTTCTGTTGGATCCAGAAGATCTTCTCATCACGACAAAACCCTCTTATTCCTCCGTCGAACTATGCTCCGCTAGGGCTTGGTGGCATCACGATGGGTGGCTAGTGTTTCGGTGGCGTCGGGGCTAGGTGGCGTCGCATTAGGGCTGGTGGTGCTGCATGGTGTTGGGTTGTGGATAGGGTAGGGGTGGTAGTCGGGTGGTGAGCTGTTGAGGGGTGGTGGTGGCTTGGTGGAGGCGGTGTGGCGGCAATCTAGCAGCTACCCAGTGGTGGTCTGAGGGAAAACTGTCCTAACACTTTTAGATATTAAGCCAAATAACATGTTGGTTAATTTATGTGCGATCAACGTCGGTCAAAGCCAGAAATGATGTCTTAGAGTTATATTGACACTTTCATTAACTAGTTAGAATTATTTTTGTAGTTTTAATGAACTAGGGTTATATTGACAATTACTCAAGTATATATAAGGTTATATTTGTACATAACCTTGAAAATATATGAAGAGAATTGAGTGAACTATTAAGGAGATCAATGAATGAAGGGGGAGAGGTGATCTACAAGTCCCTTACGATCCACTGTTTATGGAGGAGCTAGTATGTATGTACTCCCTCCATTTCACTAAAGTGACACACTTACTTTATTGAGATATTTTTTTATATGACATACTTACCTTATTGGCAAGATTATTTCGATCTCATCCACTTATTTTACTTTTTACTTTCTACATTTAATTTCAACCACTTATTTTCTTCACATTAATTCAAGAGTTTAAATCTAGCGTGTCACTCTTAGTGAAACGGAGGGAGTATGCAAGATGAGTCGTTATGTTTTTCATTTATTTATTTATTCATATAATAGTTAAATGATGCCATTTGATTACTCTCTCCATTTCGTTGAATGCGTCACACTTTCCTTTTTAGATTGTTTTTGTGAATTTGACACACTTTTATTTTATGGCAAAATTCCTTCTATTTCATCCACTCATTCTGCTTTTCACTTTTTAAATTTAATTTCATTCATATACTTCATTCACCTAAATCCAAACAGTTAAATCTATGGTGACAAATCAAACGAAATGGAGATAGTACTCCCCTGTTTCGTTGGATGTGACACACTTTCCTTTTTTGGATTTAACACACTTTCTTTTTATGACTAGATTTTTTCAATTCCCTCCACTCATTCTACTTTTCTCTTTCTAAATTCAATTTCATCCACTCATTTCTTTTACCTAAATTCAAGGACTTAAGCCCATGGTACCACATTCAACGAAACAGAGGTAGTATTTGGAATGACGTAGTTTAACCCAGTGTAAGAAAGGGAATGAGTCTGATTTTGCTCAGTTGTCCAGGATCTCACAAATATGGAAAAACTGCTACTACCCAGCTGGTTAAACCCATAATCATTAACCACTGATTGCCTTTTACTGCAGAAGACACAGCTTTCGAACAGCATCATTAAATCTTCTATACTAGGAGTTATGAAAATTAATTAGTTGATTTATCAAGCGAATTTCAAACGCAACATCATAGTAATTGACGTGTCACACACGTATTAAATTCTGCAATAAATCATGAAAATTCTTACTCCATATTCAAATAAAATAAAATAAATTACAGTAGTATTCCATTTTACTATACTGTTTCACACCATTCGGGAATTTGTTTAGGGCGGGAACAAGAAACATTTTTTTCTCCCCCTTTATCTAGGGCTCGTGTTGTTCATTCAAATTTCGAAACAAGGAACGAAAATCGAGAAAAGTGTATCTCTAGATTTCTGGGAAATTGCAGTTTTTCTTGTCCTTTTCTTGTTCTTGGAGCCATTCGGAAGACGATGCCGTTTTGAGTGGTGCAAGAAGCGTTCTTGAAGATGGCTATGCGGAAGGGCTCCAAGGTGTGGGTGGAGGACAAGGAGGCGGCGTGGGTGGGAGCTGAGGTCACCGGTTTTGTGGGACCCAAAGTTGAAGTTGCGACTCAGAATGGCAAAAAGGTGATTTCTTGATTGCTTTCTCCGTGTGTGATTGTGCGGATTTTGTGTGCATGTGACTCTGTGTGTGTATTTTTTTCCTTGTTTCTGGTTTGTGTGAATTTTGAGGGAATTGGGGATTTCTCTGTGTTGTTGATTAATGTAGGTTTTGGCAATGCCGGAGAAGCTGCATCTCCGGGATGCGGAGGCTGACCATGGCGGAGTGGATGACATGACTAAACTGACCTACTTGAATGAGCCCGGAGTGCTGGATAATCTGCAGAGGCGTTACACGCTTAATGAAATATATGTGAGTGTTTCTTGATGTTAAGTTGTGGTTGTGCATAGAAAAGATCTGGACTTTGAGGTTTAAGGCAGTTGAAGTGGGTTTTTTTTTCTGCCGGATTTTCTGGGGCAATGCTGATTTTAGACACTTACGTGTTTTTAGTATTGAATTTTGTTGGCTGCTTATGTTTTGAGTTGGGGACTTGATAGAAGAGGTGGCTGTGGTAATTGATAGAAGAGACTTTGAAGTGGGTAGACTGGAGATTTTTTTGTATATTATTACAGCAAACCCAATTTAGTATCTAGCTTCTTGTTGGTAAGTTCATTAATGCCGAGACTAAGAGCTGTCTGTTTGGCAACTTAGTTTATTAGAATTATACTATAAGATGCGGCCAGGAGATTGTATTGATCTGTTGTCAGATGTATTATTAGTATATTAAAAATGTGAACTTAATAGTTAAATTAGTCACTGTGCCGATTAAATTTATGGCGGAGCCCACTTGGTGTTTCTAGTATTGAATATTCACCCTTCACTTACATTTGGAATAGGGACCTGTAAATAGAAGAGTCAACAGCTATGGTAAATTGGTAATTGAAAGAAGGGACTTTGAAATGAGTTCACACTTACCTGTTAGTTTCTTGATGCGTGTTGTCCTCTGAACCTGTAGAATTTACGACACCAGTTACAAGAGCTGCCCATTTGGCCCTTTAATTAATAATAATTATAGGATGAGATGTGAAGAGGAAATGAATTTGCTTGGTAACTCCAAAATAAATTTTTTTTGATAACGTTTGCTAGAAATTTTCCTCTTCTATTATAAATGCTAATAATCCTTGATATGCTTTTAAAGATATATTCCTTTTGGACTAAATTCATGTTCTTTGCCTAGACTTATACCGGAAGCATCCTCATTGCTGTCAATCCCTTTACAAAACTTCCTCACCTTTATAACCTGCACATGATGGAGCAGTATAAAGGTGCCACATTTGGTGAACTAAGCCCTCATGTATTTGCCGTGGCTGATGCATCTTACAGGTTGGCGAACTATTATTGGCTATCTTGCGGTTGTTAGCATCAACCATGATTGATATTAAATTGCATGCTTCCTCTCTGTTTGACTCTTTTTGGTCAGAGCAATGATGGGTGAGCAACGAAGCCAGTCTATATTAGTTAGTGGTGAAAGTGGTGCTGGGAAAACTGAGACAAC
>JAULKJ010000009.1:10571606-10582565 GCA_032355405.1 Rubia balearica
AAGTCTAATTCGACTCTAGTTTTGACCGAATTGTTCGCAATTTTTTGCGAATAGTTTGGTTCGTTTACACCGCTACCCATGATTTACAACTCGGTTCATTTACAACCCAACTAAATGACTTTTATCAAACATTTCATTTAGTTTTGACCCAACGGGTCACTTTGTTTTGACCCAACAGGTAATTCATCAGTTTACCCAATTTACTGAAGTTTTAACTCAACTTGTAAAAAAAATTGTTGTCTTAGTATAGGAAATTATACACTGGTCACCCGTTACCCAACCCGCCCCGACCCAAAATTATACAACGGGTAACCTATTATCCAACCCAACTCAACCCAACAATTACAACTCATTTATATCCATTAAGCCAATGGGTCATTATCCAATAAGTTTTATCCAATAAGTGAAAATAGTAGATGGATAACGGTTATCTATTGGGTGACCCGACCCGTTTGACGGGTCTAGGTCAGAATAGCATTTTCCTAAAATAATTTCATTCCTAGAACACCATATAACATTTTGATCAGACTATACAAAAAGATGAGCTAATTGCATATCAAGCACATATATTTAATTGGAATGTAGTATGTAAACCCCAATTTAAAATGCAATATAATTATTTATGTAAAGAGAACAAAGCAAAATTTTGAGAAAACCCGTTTCTCCATAAACATATGGAAAGATGAGATTGAATTAAAATTACAAAAAGGTAAAAGGTCTAGTTGCAATATTAAAATGTTATTGTGCAACGTGCAATGGTTATAAGCTTATGACTCAATTAATGTAATCCAAAATTTTTATCTTAATTTATTCCCATTTGTAGTTTAAACATTTATCTTGTCATAACTTATAGAAAACCCGTCTTTTGAAAGACGGACTCAGAAAACATATGGGAGGGGGGAAAATGTAGTTGGAGTGTAGTTAATGGAGTTAGGAAAACATTCTAATCAGGTCTGTGTGGTATCAAATCAAACCAACGTGAAGCAATTTAATTGTCATAACTATGTACTAATTATCATTAACGAAAATGACTTTTAGCCTTATTAATAGCTTCTAGATCACGTGTTGTCTGTGTAATTTCTCCATCTCTTTTCTAAAACTGAACATTTCTAAGTGTAAATGATAATTTTATTGATTAAATTTTTTTTGTCCCTGACATATTTCACAATATCATCTTTTGATTCTCAGTGCTAATACCGCTTCTATTCAGCAACCAACAAATACAAAATGATTTGTTTGATCCCCGAAAGTGATTTTCAGGTAAATTAAAATTATTTTTCGATATAGTCAGGGGCATTTTCGTAATTTTACTGATTCAAAACTTTTTAAATTAAAAAACATCTTCCCTTTAATAAAAAAAGAACCGATGGTGGCTCTGTTTTCATTGTTGCTGCTCTGCCACCATTGTCACCACTTCACCGCCGCTGAAAATCTCATCCCGCCACCGCAACCAAAAAACCCTTGAAGCCCCACCACCACAACCCCCTAGCCCACCGCTGCCACAACCACCCTAGCCTCATCTGTCCCAACGCAACACCAATGCGGAGGCAAAATTCAACGATGACGGGGGCATCGAAGCAATCCACCGCGAAGGAGGACGAGGCGTCATCACCGTTCGTGACTTTATTTTCTAGGTGGAAGAAGAGAACAAGCAACCCTCTGTCGTTTAGCTCCTTTTCGTTTACTCTCCAAGCTCTACAACAACCCTCCATCGTCTACCCTCCGTCTTCACTTTAATCTGCAACGACATGCTTCAATTCACATATCAGATCTAAGCAAACACTTTTTTGTCACCTCTGAACTTATGGTTTGCTTCGTCGTCGTTCAGGCTTAACGCCAGCATCACGTCACCGTTGTGGATTGGCTCCGGCTTGCTTTAGGCGGGGGTTGAAGAGTGAGAGAGAGGGCTGGAGGATGAAGAATGTGGAGCCTATGAGGATGAAGAGGAGGCGCTGCTTCAATTTTTGGACAGAGAGAAATGACAAGATTATCATCTTTCTTCAATGCCTTGCCACCACTGTCAATCACCACCCCTCATTTTTCTTTCTTTTTTTCTTCAGCGAGTTTCACCTTTTTTTCTTTGTTCCGGAATTTTTGCCTTTTTCTTTTCTTCTTTCCTCCGCAGTAGAACGCCACGGCGGGCGAGCTCTATCGTGCACAACGACACGAAATCACCTGCAATTCATGTGAAAAAGGCTTGAATCAATAAAAAAAATGTAGATTAATTGATAATATAGAGAGAAATTTATTGGGGCAGGAGAAGATGATAGGGTAAGAGCCATGGAGGTTGAAGCTACCATAGGTGGTTTGGATTTCCCGATTGGGAATGACGTCGCCAATGGTTAGTCCCGACATCTTGATTAAGGTTCCGAGAGTTGTGTAAGAATGTTTGAGATGAGAAAAGAGATTGTGGGCTCATCCGCCCGTTGAGGTGGTGGTCGGAGGCGGTGAATTGTTCGTGCCGCTTGACAGAACTGATGGAGATGTGGTGAATTGTTTGAGGAGGATGATGAGCAACGGTGGAGGGAGGGGAAGATGAGCGGCGGCGGAGAGAGTGGAAGCTAAGCAACATTGGAGAAGGAAAGAGGGGAAGATGAGAAACGACGACGTGTTCTGTGAGAGCTGGTGAGGGGTGGTGAAAGTATGTTAGGTTTTGTGAGTAATTTTAAATTCTTTTAAGGGTATTCTTGTCTTATGGAAAATATACAGATTTGGGTGGGACACCTAAAAATAATTTAAAAATGTGTATAAATGATTGAGATAAAAGGAATATCTTAAAGTGTTGGCGAATCAGATTTTGCAATATAAGTATGTGTTGCAACATGATAATACCATGTCAACATGTTAAATCATTAGTCGAGTATATAATAATTTTAGACAGTTGATTCGACCTTTTGAACTTGTAAGCATAGAAATAGAAGAGAGTGACATTTGACAAAGTAATTTGAATAATTGTAAATTTATGTTTGCATCATGTAACATACCAAAGATAAAGTGCTCTACAAGCAAAATGCATATCATTAGCAGGCACAAAAATGTTGGACCAAACTCCACTAGATGCCCTATCGATTGTTCAAATGTGTAATCCTATTCGATCTGTTCCGATCTGATTCGATCCAGTCTAATTCGATTCGATCCAATTCAGTCTAATTTATTTAGGTTTGATTCGTTCAAATTTAATACGATCTAATCAGTTGATAAACTTCGAAGTTGTAACGATATATATATATATATGTATACAGAACTTGTAATGCTATAGGTAAAGTTTTGGCAAACACTGTCTTTCTATGGACATATGGAAATACGGGGTTGAATTAGAATTATAGAAAGGTAAAAAGTTTTAGTTGCAATAATTTTTTTTACCATGCAGCTTGTAGTAGTTATAAATTGCTGACCTGATTAATGCAACTCAAATATCTTATCTTGACATATTCTAATATGCAATTTGAACCTTACTTTTTCCATTACTTATGAAAAGATGATTTTTCAAGAGACAAACTCAACATTGTAAATAAATAAATATATATATATATATATATACAAATTGATAATTTAAATCGGACCAGATTAAAAGAAAAACATCAATTCAATTCTGCTCAACTCGAAATTTATAACAAGAAGACTTGATTTGACCGTTCTAATTCATTCGGACCCAACCCAAAATTTCGAGCTGAATTGGGCAGGGTCCAATGACCTAAATTCTCTCTCCATTTTTTTCTTTTATAAAATTATTTCCTTTAGACAATTTATCTCCAAAACCATGACTTTAACACTTGTTTAATTAAATTCTAATGATTTTTTTTTCAATGCGTACAAAAATTCAGAACAAAGAAAGTAAACACAGCTGTTATAGTTGTGACGGAAAATATAGCTATTACGTAATACTAACACCACGCGTTACGTGTATTATTAATTAAAATATTAGGATGACATTTTGTGTCTTACATTTAAATTAAATAAAATATTTATTTAAAATTTTAAAGTTTAATTAAATAACTATATGAGTTATGAAGTGAAACAATTGATTTAGATATAAATCGTTAGATATTGAATACAATAAAAACTGATTATTTTATACTATTTCATTCATTTTTTTAAAAGTAATTATTTATATGGTGATATTAATTTTAAAATGTTATCATAATTATGTGTATCTCATTGTAATAAATAAAAGTAAATATCAAATGACCTTATTAGTCTCACTAATTATAAAATATCCTCATTTAACGGTTACCCGGTCTAAAACAAAACTTTGCATATATAATATGTATGCACATTTCTATCAAAAGTACTCTATCATAGTATAAAAAAATCCAAACATTTTTTAAAATTTCAGATATATATGTTTATTTGAATTTTCTTTAGTGACATATATATAGTGTGAGATATTTATGATTTTAAATATATCTTAAGTTATATATTGTAACACGTTATGATTGATTATATATAGTAAAAAATTAAATTCAGTAACATATTATAATATTAGTATGTTATTTTTAGACAACTTGAGTTTGACTTAGTTAGAATGACTTCAATATCCTCGGTTGACATCACCAAACAAACAATTTATATTATATGGCACTCTCTTAAGTTCGTTTATTTTTTACTTGTAAAATTTTATAATTCATATAGAATTTATCTTTTGAAATACAATCTTTCCAAATATTATGACGATAAACGAAAATAAAATTAGAAGAAATGAACAAGTTTAAACTGCAAATTAGAAAATATAAAAATATCGATTGTTTTAATCAGGTCATACACTTATAACTAATGCACGCTACATAATAAATTTTTAGTATTACAACTAGAACCTTTTAAATTTAAATTGTTATAGTTAAACCATCTTTAAATAAGTTTATGGAAACACTATTTTCCCAAAAACTTTACCATTCAGATAGCATTAGTATGGGAAAAGTATATCCAAAATATAATTTAAAATGAACCCTACCTTTTGATTTTTTTATTATTATTTTGAGCACTTAAAATATCACCAGACACCATATAAAAAACAAGTAAAAAATACAATAAAAGAACAAAACAATACAAAGTGTACTCCCTCCTTCTCCCTATTAGTGTTTTACGTCATTATTTATCAATAAAGTTGGTGTTATTTGAATTGAAAAATTTATAAATTAATAAATGTGAAAAATATTATAAGAGATACTGCTACATTTATCGTAACACATATTTTTTACAATATTTAAGTTTCATAATTTATTTTCAAATATAATTTTAAATATTAAAATTATAAAATTATTATTGAATAGTGACAAAAGAGAAAGTTAGACACAATTAGAGGAACGGAGGGAGTAGGCATAAATATTGTAGCAAAGAGCAAATTGAATAATGGAATTGAATATTTTGTGTGGCCTTGAAAGTAGGTTCCAAAAGTAGAAGCCTCAAAACCAAAAATAAATTAAAATAAGCAATTATTTAATAGAAAAAAATATATAATCAGAAGAAAAAAAGGGAAAAAGAAAAAGGCTGAGACCTGAGAGATAGAGTTGAAGAAAATTTCCACAAGCCTCTCACCCTCTACCCAGACCTCAAAGAAGAGAGCTTTCAGAAAATATTCAGAAAATAACCTAGTTTAGAGTGTATTTTCACACGGTATATTCCAAAAGAATTAATCTTTGTTGAATCTCGGGTCTTAAAATATTTTCTTCAACAGTGCAGCTGCCTATGGATCCATTTGATTCGGTTTCTTCAATCTCAGACCTGCGTAAAGGTAGAACCTTGGAACCCATGTGTCAGATCTCCTGTTTTCCGATTCTGTGTTATTTTTGTGTTATTTAATATGTTTTTTGAGCTGGGTTTTGTTTTTTAGAGATCTGTTCATGTGGGTTTTGTGTCAGAACTTGGGTAAGAACTCAAGATTGACTTTTGGTGAAGTTAAAGTGGTAACTGTGTGTTTATGTGTTTATATTTTATGTTTGTTGATGTGGGGTTTGGTTATTTCGTTGACTTGTGAGTTCAGATTACTGTCTTTTGAACCGTGTGCATTGTTGGATTTTGAAGTTTTTTTTAGGTGTTCTTTTGTGGGAAGTGATGAAATGAGAGTGATTTTGTTGACCCTTTAAGTTCCCAAATTGGTTCTCGATCAATCCTGAGGTAGTGTTTCAGAAATGAGTTATTGTTAAGTTTTGGACTTTTGATAATATACTGATTTGAGCGGAAACGTTTACTTGTAAGTACCGAATTGAGCTTAGATTGTTATCTGATGAACCGGACCTATATTTCAAATTGTTTGTGTTGTTGCGTTTTGAAATGTTTTCGTTGCATTGTTTGTGAGTTCATGTTGGCACGGAAGATATTTAGGTGTTCTTTTTTGGGTGGTAATGTGATGAGACTCGTATTCAAAGTGATATGGTGTGAGTTATTATTTACATGTTATTTTGTGATGTGGGTTTTGGATAAGGATATTGTGTTGATTTATTAGGAAAACTTTACTTATTGTTATCTGATGAGCTGATACTGTATTTCAGAATGTGTGCATTGTTGATTTTTGAAAAGTTTCTTTGGATTGTTTGACTGTATGGTGGAATTTGTTACATGGGAATCGTTTGGGTGTTCTTTTACGGGAAGTGATAAAACGAGAGTGGTTTCGTGTTGGTGTTTGATAGGTCAAGAATTAGTGCTTCAGAGTGATATCATGTAACTCCTTATTTGGTGTTGAATTTGAACTGTTCTGACTATGTTGATTTTTGCAGGTTTTGGGTGATGCTGGAGATGAAGTTTCGATCAGTCACTCATACTTGAGTTTTTGTTATTGTCACCATTTTTGTAAACCATTATCTGAAGAAAGTTAGGAGAACTAGAGAATGAATTTTTCGGGAAAAGGGGCGCTTACGAGTAGCAAAAGTTTACCCACTACCACGAAGATAACAAGTTTGAATCCAAATGCTGCAGAATTTGTTCCTTCTGCTCTTAGATCACCAACTGGAAGCACTACTCCAGAGGCATCATCCAAGTTCGCTACTGCTACCTCTGCAGCGTTAGGGAAATCTGTCCTTGATCGCTCAGAGTCATCTGTCTCTAATGTTTCGAACAATTCTGATGACGAGGCTCACCAGTACTGGCGTCGACAGCTTCCTGATGACATTACACCTGACTTCAAGGTGACCGGGGAGGATGATTTTCAGGGAATGAATAGCCTCTCGTTCTCCAGTTTGTCAATTGGTGATGTTAATGATATTCCGAAGTTTACACCTTCCACGGGAGCTGGCTTTATGTTTAAGGATCAGCTTGAATTATCTCCTCATCGCGCTAAAGGAAATAGCTTTCCTGAAAAGAGATTGCCTTTTTCACCCTATGGCGAAGATATAACGCATTCTGGCAGTTTTGGTAGTTTGTCCCCTAAACCTTGGGACAAACATTTCTTGAACAATGACATGCTACTGTCCAATTCTAGAGATGGGGTGCCTTTTAATGGAAATTCTAGACATGGATTTCCGCCTGGTATGATCAATGAGCAACAGTTCGTGGATAATATGGATGCGAGCCCCGTAGAATTTTTGGCCTCTCAGTTTTCTGGTTTTGCTGCTGAAAGTGTGGCAGAGGTTTACTTTGCCAATGGGTGTGACTTGAACTCGACAATCGAAATGCTCACGCAGCTTGAGGTATGCCTTTTAGCACTCAAGCTTTGAATTAGACGAGATCACCTGTTTCTATTGATAGCTGTATCTGAATTGCAAAGCAATATAGAAATGGAGATTGATTTTTGTTAGGCTGTGTTTATTGCTAGTGTTGCGAAATACCATTCTGATATTTACTCCATGTTTTTGTTACTTGTTTATTTCATTACGCATTTTTACCCTAGGGCCATTATTATGAGATTTTTCATGCCGTGTATTGGTATATATTATTTTAATGTATGACAATTTTATCTATGGTATGACAGTGTAATTTGTATTTCTGTAGCTTCAAGTTGATGGCGGTTTTAATCCAAATATCAATTCCAAGGCTTTGTCTGCTCCAAATCTTACTGCAATGGACTTTCCCGCACTTTCTGCAATGGATGGTCAAAACGGCATGGGAAAGTTTTCTGGTGATGAACTCCCCTATCATCCTTCTGAGAAAGATAATCTTCTCCTTTTCAAGCCTGGTTCTCCCTTTCAGTCCAGAGGGGCCGTAGATTTTGCTTCCGCAGTTAGGAAAATGCCACCACAAGAGGCAAACATGTGGAACTACGATAGAAACAATTCTACGGATGCAAATGCTGGATCAAGTAGAAGTTCACAGATTTTAGCTAGCTCATACAGCAGTGGCCAGGTAAGGGGAATGTACAGCGATCGAATACAAAGTCGAGGATCAGCTCGGGCTTCGCCATCTTGGCTCGAAACTGGAGAAGCAGTTGGTAATACTTTTCAGAAAAAAACTTAGTTTCCTTTTCTTTATTTATGACACATTTGTAGCAAAAAAGCTCTTTGCAGATATATACTTTAACATTGTTGAGATGGCAGCGAATATGTATTCTGAAATGCGAGAGGAGGCTCGGGACCATGCACGTATGCGTAATGCATACTTTGAGCAGGTACAATTTCCTTCATACGGGTTTCTAGTTTCCAGGACTTGAACTTATAATCTCGATTTATTTTGAATAGGCTCGACAAGCATATCTGGTTGGTAACAAGGCTTTAGCTAAGGAATTGAGCATAAAAGGGCAGCACTACAACATTCAGATGAAGTCTGCTCATGGGAAAGCTCAAGAAGCTATTTACCGACAAAGGTCTTTATTTTTTTAATGCTCCCGAAGTTTATGCTTAACAAGTACTCTATTATTGTCTGTATGTCGTATGATAAAATTTGTGCCAGCTATCTTAATCAGTTGAGAAATTTTGCGAAGATAAAGTTTATGCATGTGAGACAAAATGGACTAGTTTGGATGCCTCGGTCATTCAATTGATCGTGAAGATGGCGATTATTTGTTCTGGAAGCTAAAGGATTCTGTGTTATCTGATGTGGCTGGCTGATGGTTATTGAATCTTGTTTCACGGTTGCTTTATGTGCAGAAATCCCGGTAGTTCTGATATACCGGCTAACGGGAGAGGACAAGAGAGGATCATAGATCTCCACGGCCTTCACGTTAGCGAGGCACTACACGTCCTGAAACGAGAACTCGCTGTCTTGAGGAACGCAGCGAGATCAGCTGAGCAACGCCTCCAGGTCTACATTTGTGTCGGGACAGGCCACCACACGAGGGGTTCACGAACTCCGGCAAGACTTCCAATTGCTGTCCAATACCTGCTCGAGGGAGAGGGGCTCGACTACTCAGAGCCGCAGCCAGGGCTCCTGAGGGTTGTGGTATACTGAATCAACCAAGAAGGTATAAAAATAGGAGGGTTTTTTGACACTTAGCGTAACAATTTCATCTATCATCCAAAAAAAAAACAAGAAAGAAGAAAATGAAAAGTTTGTTGTACCTGTAAATGGCAAGAAGAAATGGAAAGTAGATCAGTTTCAGGCAAGATAGAGAAGAAAATCCATGAAAAAACAGGAAATTTGGAACGAGGCAGGAAGATATGTGTATCAGTAAAAACCTAGTTTTGCAAGGCTAGAACTAGAAGTACATTTTTGTAGTTGGCCTCACAGGGCTTTCTGTGCTAGTTTTTTTGTAATCCTTGTGCTTGTATTGTTTAGCTTTTCCCCTTCTTTGCCTTGTGATACCCATATGTAACTTGGTGGCATTCATGTACATGATAGTTCAAATTCTCTAAATCGCCTCGAGTGGCGCGATTCAGACAACGAGAAAGCGCTATGTGTGTACTTTTTTCTGAAGGTTGTAGCTCTGCTGCGTATGGCATGTCCGATGCAGTCCTCTAGGCACCTTCGAGCTCGCTTCGGTTTGGATTTGGTTTCAGTTTTGCCTGATTCTATAGTTGATACAACATATGCTCTAACATAACCCGTTCCGGGGGTGTTTGGCAGAGCGGTGCTTATAAGTAAAACTGATTTATTTTGAAAGTAAGGGGAGACCAGACCAGCTTATGCACGTGTGCTTTCGTGTTTAGGAAATTTGTAACAGGAACCATTGTATGCCACTGGATTTGAACACAATGCCTCAAAGAACTACTCCTTCTGTTCAACTAATTATGGTATGACACATTTTCAGCCGGTTTTTTCAAGGTAGACTTAATTACTAGCAGCTTTTACTACGTATTCTAACTGACATGTAAAATTTTGAAATTTATGGTAAAAAATGACTTTAAAAAAGTTAATTGAAAAGTGTGTCAATATTAATTGAACGGCAACATTCTTCGAATAATTTGACCAATGGATTTATAACAAAAACTCAATGTAAGCGTAAGAAGGCGTGATTTGTGATACTACATCGTGGAAGAGAAAGCTACACCAGAAGGCGTGGTTTTCTCCGAGTAACATAAACTTACAGTGGTTCTATTTTTCCCGCTTGTCAAAACAGTAGCCTTTACATGTAATAACCCGGCAAACGACCACCCGCCATTTTCTTCGATTTTCCCTATGTATTTTTCATGTACCCACTTTTAGAAATCTCGTGCGTTTCTTCAGATTTCAGAAAATTAATTTTTTGCTGGATTGGAGAAGTTGGATAGCGAATGCACATATTGTGTTTGATGAAATGCCTCAAAGAATTATTTCATTCTGAAGAGTACTGATTCTTCATATTTTGCCTCATGGCCTATAGGCACTTAGAAATTACTATAGTACAGAACTCGTGGAAGTACATCAGAAGGAAGCAAAATGGAGGAATGCATTTGAGGTTTCTGTCCTATGAGAAAGAAGAGATTATTTATCCTTCTGATTGGTGTGAAAAGGCCTTTGTAAAGCTCAAGAAACTATCCCAGATTCTGAAAGATATGGACTTGATTGATGGGAAGTTGTACAATGTGAGTGATGATTCAAGAGTGTTTGATAGCAGGCTCCAAGCGAAAATGCTCGCTTTCAAGTCGCTTTCCCGGGAGTTCTTAGGTTGCCCTG
>JAULKJ010000009.1:10667185-10681116 GCA_032355405.1 Rubia balearica
AATCGACTTTCATTGAATAAAAAAAAACTATTCTGTTACACCCTATTACCCAAACTTAACAATGCGCAGCATACAATTTTAGGTACCGCTTGCTACTAGCTAGCATACATTACATATGAAACAATGATACGAGACTCTGCTACGATCTTTTGAATATTACAAACCGTTCCAAAAATATTGCCATTGGAGATGCTCTTAGCAACCCAACATCATCACAACCACTTCATGGAAACTGAAAAGCTTGACCGGCGCCGCCGTCACCAGCATCCTCCGATGAGTTCGGTTGAGGAGGATTAATGGAGACCCAAAGCAAAGAAAGAGTGATAGCAATAAGACCAGCCCAAACAAACACAATGGTAGGCGTTTTCCTCCTCCTCCCCATCAAACCCTTTGCAAATGGATACAGATGAGCCAGCACCCAAAAACTGAAGAACGCTCCACCAACAAACTTGCTCCACTGCGGCACTGAGCTGTAAATGGTCCGCGAAAACGCGACCACGATCGCGATAATGTTCACCATTCCGATCACAATGGGCGGTATCATGAGGGATGTCCATTTCACTAAGTACAAGTCTGCATAAATATCATCCACGTCTTCTCCAACCGACTTCGCTGTGAGGGTGAATGAGATCTCTATTCCTGCTATCACTTTCAGCAGGCCTTGCACCACAGCTGCCAAGTGCGCGCTGGTGCCGGAAATCAGCCAAAACTGCTCATTCCTCCACCATTCCTCCAACCCGATGCCCGACCATTTCACCTCCAGGATTGCCAGTGAAATCAGGCAGATGGTAATGATGAGAAGGTAGACTAAGAAAACCACGTTGAGGTTTTTGACGATGAAGTTGCCTGAAAAGAGCGAGAGGGCGGGTAGGAAGCAGTAGACGATGAGGAAGAGCGAGGTGAAGGGGTAAATCCCGACGTTGAGGTACGCCAGGCGCTGGAGGAGCTTCAGGCGCCTGGATGCGAAAAACGCATTGTTTCGCGAGAAGAAGATCTCCACTGAGCCTGTTGCCCACCTGAGCACCTGATGAAGCCTGTCTGTGAGATTTATAGGGGCTGATCCGCGAAAGGCATCGCGCTTCGTGATGCAATACACTGATCTCCAACCGCGGTTGTGCATGCGATAACCTGTGACAACGTCCTCAGTAACTGACCCGTAAATCCAACCCACCCGATCTCCCCACTCGGTTTTATCCTCGTACCAACATGAGATTACAGACACGGCTTCTGCTACTGTGGCTGCATCGAGCGGCTCCCGAGGCTGTCTGAGGACGCCCGGGGGCCTTCCGAACTTGACAGCCGGGTGATCGGCTATTGGGCGGCCCTGGAATTCTGCCACGGCTATGGATTCACCGAGCATGGTTGAGTTCCCAAAACGCTTAGCTAACATGTTGACATCGAGGTCAGGATCAAAATCTGAGGGCTTCAGAGCTTGTGTTTCCCTCTCCTTCACATCCAGATGGTTGAACTCTTTCGGGGGATCAAAGCCGTAGAGCGCGAACCGCCTGAAAAAGCAGCCTGTGCCCACATACACAGGCCCCTGGATTGGATTCATCCAGGTAAACAATCAGAGAAAGTCTCAGGAAAGGTGGTTTGTCCATAAGTTTTGTAAATTACCTGTATTCCATCAAGTGCACGCATGTTTCCATCGAAAAAGACGGTGTTGTGGTTGGCATATCGATCAGATGGATCAATGCCTTCGAATCTCTGAGGGTACTGGATGTAGCAGATGTCTTCGCCGCCTCTATCCATCATGAAGCACATTCCTTCGCGAAGGGCTCGACAATTGTTGATGTAATGGTCGCAGTCTAGATTGAGAATGAAAGGTCCATTGGAGAGTACAGCTGAGGATCGAACCAAAGCGTTCATTGCGCCAGCCTTCTTGTTGTGATCATATCCCGGCCGCTTCTCCCTCGACATGTACACGAACATTGGCAGGCGAATGTCCACATCTGAGAAATCAATGAGCTTGTCTTCAGAGGATCCCGTCAGTGGATCGCAGCTAGGAGGCTTCAGCATCACCTTCAAATGGAAAAACCAGTATATTAAATAAACCATTGGAGTGGATACGCTGTAGCAACCGTAAAAAACTGTTGAAGTACCTGTAGAATCCCAGCATGATCGCCTTTAGCGTGATCGCTGCTGGGAGAAGCCCAGGTGCCTGGCCAATGGGTTCCATCGGCCATCCAAGTAGCCTTCTTAACCTTGACCGACTCCAGAGGATCTCCGCCACTCTCTCTCAAGTGCTTGATCATCTTCATTTCCTCCCTCGCATTGAAGGCGTCCGAGCGCCTCCTAATCGAATCAAGCAGTCCATTCACTCTCACTTTAAACTCATCGTATTCGCGCTTCACCAGCCTCCTATCCTTGACAAAATCAGTCCTCTTCTTGTTCTTAGTAGGATCACCCCTCAATGCAAAGTAGGACTCAGGGTTTCTCGGCTCAATGTCATGTTTCTTGCAGAAAGGAACCCATAAATCAGCAAAGCTCGCAGCCTCAGCCATGGCCTCGAAAGTGAGGAGTGCGCCACCATCATCTGAAACATAGCACGCGATCTTCTCCACAGGGTAGTCTACAGACAGGATGGATAAAATGGTGTTGGCTGTGGTTAAAGGCGGTTCCTTGTCCGGATCAGCTGTGGACACGAAAAAATCCACCCCCGGGAGGTCAGACCTCCCAGTGGGATTGGATGGCGATGCAAGATCGAACTTGTCACGCAGCAGATCAAGGTCTGTGGAACGGTTGATTGGGCTAAACTTGGGAATCTGATCAAGTATCCACGAGAAAGCGAACCATACCTCGCATACCACCGACATCAACCACAACCAGATTGCATCATCATTTGGATGTCTTAACCTCCATGTCAAGAAGAACACCAACGTCACTAGCCGAACCATGATCAGCAATCTGCATACACAACAATGCAATGAAAATAAGATTGCAGTCACTTTATTTTTCGAATGAAGCAAATGAATTGACGACACGCCAACCTGTAAGGGCTAATGACACCCTGTGGGATTGGAATTTCTCGACTGAGAGGCCTCCAAGGCCTATCAGAAGGATCAATCATCGCTCTATCGATTCCATCGTTTCCATCACCTCCATACCCGTCCTCAGGAGGCCAGTAAGCGTTACCATAGCCATATGTGCCTTGCGTCTCAAACAACCACTTATTGTGATCAAATTCCCCATTCTGATTTCTCTTCATCATGGACATTCGCTTCGGATCATCGGGTGCTGGCAGTGACAACGCACCATCCGACACCTCATCATCGAAATCCCCGACTTTGTACGGCTCCTTGCATCCCGGACACAACCCTGTTTCCTTCTGTGCATCCATGTAACAATCCCTGCATATCTTAAACCTGGAGAAATAACCCGGAAAAATGTAATCTGACTGACTTTCCGCGTAAATACAATTCATATATAAAAGAGTGCGGTTACCTGCATTCACAGGGAGTGACATCTTTGCCTCTTTCATCTTTCATAACCTTGCCATCACAAGCAGGCATGGAGCAGGAGGAGCCTTTTGATCCGGCCATCTGCGGATGCGAAACCTCGGATTCGATCACCTTGTCCATGAGGTGAGCTCTGGTGACGCTGTTGAAACCGCCGGTGAACAGCGAGTTTGAAACGTACTGCTCCTCGGCTTTTGCGGCTACCGACGAGGCCGGTGCGGCATCCATGGGCTGGTTGTCCGGCGTCGGAGGGATCTGGACGGTGTAATTCATGTAGTCGGCGGCGGCGAACTCGCCGGACATGTCGAGGTCGTCCCGGGAGAGGCTCACGTACCGGCCGCTCGACGTCCGCCGCGCAAACTTCACCGTCTGCCCGCCGCTTCCGGCGCTCCGGTTGCTTCCGCCGCCACCGCCTCCGCTCGGAATTTTGGACTGTTGGCGGGATAAGCTCGCCATTGATGCCTGATTAATTTGGAGGAATTAATGTTGATGACACTTGAAAGTGCACATCATGAATCTGTAGAAATTCTCTTTTCTTAATTTTTACGAAAACAGACGAGGATTTACTGTTGAAAATGTTAAACGGAGATTGATGGTGTAGCTTCAATTCCTCCCTCGTTGCCATAGTTTCTGCGTTTATGTAACTGATTTTCGAGAAATACTAGGAGGACCCTAGAATTTAAATAATATTAAAAAATTATGCACGTGCAGAATTTGCCAACTTCACATTGTCGTTTGTTCTTTCTAGGGTTCATTCATGTGCACTAAGGTTTGCAGATTTTGCAAAGAAGAGCGTGCTTGCTTCGAACACTTGGGTAATTCCACCGTCCTTCTTGTTAAGTTTGCAGAGACTTCTTCTGATAGATTTGATGTTGCTTGAACAGTCTGCAGAGACAGAAACGGTCAGA
Organism: Rubia balearica; assembly: GCA_032355405.1. NCBI lineage: Eukaryota > Viridiplantae > Streptophyta > Magnoliopsida > Gentianales > Rubiaceae > Rubia > Rubia balearica. The sequence continues at coordinate 10,671,552 of JAULKJ010000009.1, forward strand.
CGAAATTGCTTACGCTCAATTTTGTTGGATTGGAGAGTGTGCATTCTTTGAATAAGAGCATGTACAGTGGGGGTCTCAATTGAAAATTAAGACAGAACTAAGACAATTATATCTCACAGTGGAAGTCTCAAAGGAGTCCCAAATATTTGGGACCTGGGCCAGTGCCCAAGTATTTCAGACCGGCCCAAATGAATTTATGTCAGAGGAGAACGTGAGTACTGGACAAGAAATGCCGCACACATTTTCCTTTTGCCTGCAGCTGCCACGTGGCGCGCCAGGGTTGGCCCACATGACGCACTGCAGGCCTTTCTTTTTTTAAAAAAAAATTCTTACCAGACACGTGTCGACACCAGGGTCGTCCACGTGTCCCAGTTGGTTTGCAGATTATTTTTTTTAAAAATTTTGATGAGAAATTCTGAAATGAATAAAAAATAATAAAATGAATAAAAAGTAATTCCAACATTCAAGGAGTACCAATTTTTCTTAAAGGTACTTTCATTCTTTTACTACATCGTGTTCATTATCAAGGGTTCGTAAAGTAATGAGATTATTAAAGTCCAACTGTCCAATAGGATAGTGACATGAAGAAATATCTAGTCCAAAGTAGAGGTTCATAACTGATCCTCCTAACATTACCTTATCCTCTTTTGCACACTCCATTTATTGAATCATATTCTGCAAAATCATATCCTCCATTGAATTTAATGGCAGCAATTTCATATTGTCATCCAATTAGCCACAAATTGATTTCTACCCAAAAAGTTGCAAATTCAAGAATTCACAACATTTCAAGAAGAGGTCAACTATCCATATTCAGACCTAAGGTATCTTTTTTTCCTTTCATTTTTATGAATTATATGTATGTATATGTGCTTAAATATAGTATTTGATCTTTACATTATATAATAGGCATCAAAGGATGAGCCAAGCCCTAAAAAGAGCGCTCTAATATGTCCGGAGTGTGATGCAAATGGTGAGAGATTCATTCCAAGTTTTACTCTATCTGTTTCACATGAAGAGTCGTATTTTTCAACCCGAGTTATGGTTTAGAAAGAGTTGTACATTTACTGAAATGACTAAAAGTGAAAAGTCGTATGATGGAGAAACATGTCTCTTCACGAAATACACCATTAGATTCTTGATTGATCCAATCATCGACCACTTCTAAGTTTTACTCTATACATTTCACCTGAAGAGCCGTGTTTTATGCTCTCCACTTTCGATGTCGGATACTAGCATGAGATTCTTGGTTTGTAGGGGCAGTCCAATGCTCGCAATGCAAGGGCACTGGAGTGAACTTGGTAGATCATTTCAATGGGCAGTTTAAAACCGGTGATTCATGTTGGCTTTGTGGGTAAATATTTCAGACCAGAAAACTATTTTTAACCTAGCTTTTGTCGGAGGTTTCATTTGTAATGTGCATTATTTCACTTTTGCTTAGGGGGAGGAAGGATATGCTGTGTGGGAATTGCCAAGGAGCCGGTTTTCTTGGAGGCTTCATGACTGATTCGGACACTTGAATCGCTATGGCATGCGCGAAAGAGAATGAGAACGCAGATAATTCATCGTTGGTAATGGATGAATTTTTGGTTATTGGAATCTTGAATCGCAATTTTCTAACGATATATTAGTTCATGTGTTTAGATAGGAGTCGAAATCTCAAAAACCATTTCCCTATAGACAATTGCAATGCAATGTGCAGTTAAATTCTTGTGTAGCCACATTGCCATAATTCAAGAAATGAAGAGAAAGGGATATTTTATTGAGTATATAGGTTTGGTACAAACGATACAGTATGGTGAGATATGATCTATATAGCCGATCTGATGAAGTCGCCGATGTTCTTCTGAAGTAACATAGTTGCATTAGAGGAAGGATGGAAAATGTGAAACACGTGAGGCTCCTTTTCATCTTCAATAACCTTAACTTTTTCAACACCTTTCTTCTTCAAGAAATCAGCATACATAACACCCCTTTCTTTCAAGAAGTCCAATCCAGCAACAAAGATCAACACATCCGGAAATCGCAGCCATTCGCTTTCAGAAAGCTCTTTTTTCTCAACATTACACCCGAAGAAGTCGCGATTCTGCCCCTTAGGCAAGCTCATCTTCCAACACATGTCGTTGGATCGCACGTCCTTTTCCGACCCCTCGGCCATTTCAAGATCAGTCCTTTTCTCACTCCCAAAGTAAGGATGTATTGGGATCAAACCTTTGACTGTGAAGCCATCCACGTAGTCACGAGTGACCCGAATCACGACATGATGAGCTATGTTTCCTCCAGCGCTATCGCCCGAGAGAAAAACCCTTGACAGGTCCACCATTTTCAGCCATGGATCAGAACCTGCATTTTTCCACAGCCATTGTAGGGAGGTGTAGCCATCATCATAGGCTGCTGGAAGCCTGTTTTCCGGTGCAAGGCGATAATCTACCGAAACAACAATGCATTTAGCATTCACTGACAAATCTCCAAGAAAATCATGAAACCCTATCCAGGTTGTGGAGCCAATGCAGAATCCACCGCCATGGAAGTAAACAACAGCTGGGATCGGCCTGGATTCCAATTCCAGGATCTCCGGGAGGAAGATTCGCGCCGTTATGGGTTTGGATGAGTCTATCACTACGTCCCTGGATTTGTAGCCGTTGTTGTATTGATCCGGGGAAGATTCCCTGATTCCGGGATCCGGGCGCTTTACGGAACCATCTGAGAAAAATTGGAGGAAACCTCCTAGGGCTTCTTCAACTAGAGACATTTTTCTTTCGGAATGATTCAGGAAAATGGTGATTTGGGGTTTATATGGGGTGGAAATTGTGGGAAATGTAGGGTCAGTTGAAGTTCATAAGCTTTGTGAATGAAAATGTTGTTACCTAGTTGGTGACAATATGATGATTGGTAGGTTGATCATGAGAAAATGTAGCTGTAAACTTTCTGTCTCGTATAATTAGGCAGAACTTGATTTCTACTCAAATGGTTGCAAATTCTCATAAATTCAATAATTCACAACATTTCAAAAAGAGATCAAATATCCCTTTCCAGACTAAGGCCACTGTTTATGTTTCATCTTTCATTTTTTATGTATACAGTATGCTTTATTACTATGGTATTTGTTCTTTAGTTATGCAAGGATGAGTCATGCCCCAAGAACAGGACTATGTCGAGAATTGATGCAAACGGTGAGAGATTCATAATCTAATTGCGTAGTAAATTTTACTCCATCTGTTTCACATGAAGAGTCGTGTTTTTCAATCCGAGTTGTGTGTTAGAACAAGTTGTATGTTTACGGAAATGACTAAAGTGAAAGTCGTACAGGGTTAAACGAACCAAGCCATTCGTGAAAAGCTCGTAGATAGCTCGAGCAAAAGCTCGATTCGAACTCGAGATAGACGAACACGAGCCAAGATCCAGCTTTTTCATTCATGTTCGGTAGGCTAGTCGAGCTTCACGAGCCCGTACTTATATAGCTATATTATTTTTAATTAACATTTTCGTATGAATTAGAGGGTTGTATTGGTTCGTTCAAAGGTAACGAGCTCAACGAGCCAATTTCGCTCGAGCTCGAACTCGAATTCGATCGAGTTACAAATCGAGCTCGAGAAGATCACAAACAATCGAGCACGAGATCGAGATAAATTTCCTAAGCCCGAATGAGCTCGAGTTTGAACACGAACATAGTAATTTTTTTTGAGCTCGATCACACCATTACTCGATCCCGGCTCGATTTGTTTACACCCCTAGTCTTTACGTAGAACCAACATGAGATTCTTGATTGATCCAATCATCAACCATGATTTACAGGGTGTGCGTAAATGTCTCTTATCAAAAAATCGTTTCACCTAGAAATTCTTGAAGGATTTAGTAATGTGTGTGTTTTCACTAGTAATGTGTTTCGCGACACTAAAATCGCGTGCCAACATGAAAATGAGAATAAATTGTGTTTGGTAATGGATGAATCTTTCTTCAAAGGAATCAATAATCACCTTTCAACCGGTATACTATTTCAAATTTTTGGCAGATATGCTTGGTGGTGGTGATGGGGGATGACTGAAAAGTATGAATTTCGAATTAACATGGATTGAATCGAAATCTCGAAATCCACTTGCCTATTTTAATAGACAGTTGCAAAATTAAAACTCTGTTACGTAAAATGTGCAATTTCTTTTCAAGTCACGTTGCCATTCCTCAAAGAAAGGATGAAAACGCCCTAATTTTAATGTAGCATCTAGTTTTGGTATAAAAATATACAACTATGTCTCGGCGAGATATGATTTATATATCCGACCTGATAAAGTCGCCGATTCTCCTCTGAAGTAACCTAGTTGCATCACAATAAGGCCTGAAAATGTTAAACACGTGAGACTCTTTTTTATCATCAATCAACATCACTTTCTCAACACCTCTCTTCTGTAAGAACTCAGCATACATTACACCCCTTTCTTTCAAGAAATCCAAACCAGCAACAAAGATCAGGACATCGGGAAATCGCATCCATTCGCTCTCAGAAAGCTCGGTTTTCTCAACATTACACCCGATGTAGTCGCGATTTTGCCCCTTAGGCAAGCTCATCCTCCAACACATGTCGTTGGAGCGCACGTCCATTTCCGATCCCTCGGTCATTTCAAGATCAGTCCTTTTTTCACTCCCGAAGTAAGGATGTATAGGTATCAAACCATTGATTTTAAAACCATCCACATTGTCCCGAATGACCCGAATCGTGACCTGGTTTGCTATGTTTGCTCCCGCGCTATCGCCCGAGAGGAAAACCCTAGCCAGGTCCACCATTTTCAGCCATGGATCAGAACCTGCATTTTCCCACAGCCATTGTAGGGAGGCATAGCAATCATCATAGGCTGCTGGGAGCCGATTTTCGGGCGCAAGGCGATAATCTACAGAAAAAACAATGCATTTAGCATTCACCGACAAACCTCCCAGAAAATCATGGTACCCTATCCAGGTTGTGGAGGCAATGCAGAATCCACCACCATGGAAGTAAACAATGGCTGGGATCAGCCTGGTTTCCAATTCCAGGATCTCCGGGAGGAAGATTCGTGCCGTTAATGGTATGGATGGGTCCAACACTATGTCCCTGGATTTGTATCCGTTGGTAAAATGATCCTGTGAAGCTTCCACGATTCCGGGAATCGGGCGATTTAGGGTTCCATCTGAGAAAACTTGGAGGTATCCTCCCATTGCTTCTTCAAGAAGAGCCATTTCTGAAAGTTTGAGGTTAAATGGTGAGGCTCATAATTTTTGTGAATGGGAATGTTGTCACCTAGTTTGATCATGGAAAAAGAAAACTGTAGATTTGAGGTTTAAATCTCTCGATCTATCGGTTATATGGATCATATTTTGGCCACTCCATGGAATGGTGAGAGAATGATGATTGATGGGTTGATCAGTAAAAAAAACCATCGTGAGGTCAACGGCGAGCTTATCGGATGTATGGATCATGTCTTTTCAGTGTGTTTGATGGATAAAAATGAAGCTGAAAAACAAAATGAAATTTTTTATGATCCTATAAATCCTTTTTTTGTGATCCTAGATCCTATTTTTGTGTTAGAAGGAGAGAAGTGAGGTTGAACAACAACAAAATAAAGTGGTAAAAATAGAAGAAGAGAGATGAACGCGCCAGGTAGGGGTCGAACCTAAGACTTTCTGCTTAGGAAACAGACGCTCTATCCACTGAGCTACAGGCGCTTTTTGAAGAAAGGATTGGATAAAAATATTATTTTCATAAATTCATATCAATTTGATTAAAAAAATGAATTTCAATGAATTACAAAGAAATTCTCTAGTCTACTGCTTACATAGTTATCAGAATATCGATCTGAATGTTGTTGTACTATTTTACGAACCAAATTATCAACACCGGTAATCTGCTAGACCTAATACTACCTCCTACATAATTATCAAAGTATCATCTGAATGTTGTTATCGTACTATTTTACGATCCAAATTATTAACATTGATAATCTGCTAGACCTGAGACTCGTAATATAAGATCTAAAGATTCGATCCTATTGATCCCGATCATACCAAAAAAAATTTAAAAAACCCATGACCACAATCTGGATCAAAAAAAGCCGTTCAATCTTAAAGTACACACATCCTTTTCATTTTATCATTCAACTGAATGCTAATGCATTCAAAGCATACTATATAACACAAATCACTGCATCAAAATCCACAATTATTTCTATCTACTAGAAAGAAACATTATAAACAAAAGCCATGACACATTATAAACAAAAGTCATAACATTCTGATCTTCTGGATTCCAAAACACAAACAAGATGTTCAGTTCACTTCAGTTCACTTCGCGGCCTTCTCTACATCGATGGGAATTTTCATCCAAACTTCCTCTGCTTCGCTATTAGTTTGCAGAGGCGGTAGAGAAAACACGCTCACAGTAGAACTCCCCCCGCGGATCTCCTTCAAGACTTGATACGCGGAGGTAGTGAGCTTCACGTACATGTTCTCCATGTGCTCGATTTCAGCCAGATCTTCGGGAACCCTAAGCGTCGTTTCATTACTTCCACTATCGGCATTGGTACCAGTGGACGACGACTGTTCGTTCATGGAGAAGAGGTGATCCAGCATCTTCTCGCAGTCCTTCACGAGTTTGTTTAGGATGTCGCATCTGACAAAAGGCTCTTTGAGAACCTTCTGAATGAAAGCTACGCGAGTGACAGCGCCACTTCGCTTGTCATATTTCTTTAAGATCTTCACTACTCCTGCACATGTCGATAAACAAGGGAAGCTTTCAGCCATGGAATCACCAATGGAAACCTCAATCGCCATAAAGGAATAATCCTAGCACCTCATCGGCTCTCATACTTCTCAAGAATCCAACGTCTAAATTAGTCAGCATATACAACGGCTCATACCCCATCGTCGTGACACATTTTATCGCTTATATTCACAACATTAAGGTTCAATTAAAAATATATAGTTTGTATGAAAGGAGCTTTTTGCTCTAAGGTTTCAAAAAACTAACATCAAACAAAAGAAAGTGTAGGCATCGAAAACAGCAGCAACAACAACAACACCACCAAGTCTTTATCCCAATATGCGAGCCCGTCATAGTGTCCATACAGCACAGACAGGCAAACATTTTCAGATTATCCCCTAATCATATCAAGAATATCATATAATCATTCGGCACAAGGAACAATTTGTGCATTTAAGAGAAAAAGGACTCAACAATACCTATGTAGTTAAGAGCACTGTAATTCTCCAATAGCACCAGCTCTCCATGGAAATCAACAATCTCTCTGCCTACCCTCAGAATGTCCCCATTCATAGACCTTGCCTTTTCCACCCTCTCTTGCAATACCTACATTCACAAGCCAGTAAAACCGCCATCAATACATAAACAAAGTGTCAACAGCCATACATTTAGAAGCTAGTAAAACTATTGGAGTCACAAGTCAAGCTGTATGAATACATTTAGAAGCTAGTAAAACACACACACACGCATTCAGAAGCCAGAAAAAACTACCATCAGAACATTAACTTCAAGAAAACACTTCAAATATGGACACAAGAACCATACCGCTGATCTAATGACATAATATTCTTCTTTGTTAGTGAAAAAGGCATTGAACTTGAAAATCTCCTTCTCCAAAAGCTTCACAAAATCAACAGCCTCCTTGTTCTCCACCTCACCTTCACCCTCCATTTTCCTTCTCTTACATGGCCTCTCGATTTCACCATTGGTGGGGTATATCACCTTCAGCTGCTTCTTCAAATTCTTGTAACACAAGAACTTGTCCCTCCAATCAGGGATCATCTGCTCTATCAGCCCACTCAAAATCTTCCAGAACTTCATTTTCCCCTGAATCCCAGATGGTTAATCACAAATCCCACCTCAAAAAACACAATCTTTGGATGAATGATTGGGTTCTCATGGGGGGAACTGAGGGCGCTAAATATATAATACGTGAGGGTGGATTCTCCGGGGAAGTGGGGTAAACATGGGAATATTCGAACTGGGACCATTGAATATAGGATCTAAGCATTTTCTCGGGATGTTTTATCTTCATCCTAGTGCTTTTTGTTTTGATGAATAATGATGGATATTCTTTCTTGGTGGTACCGTAGAATGCTAGTTGATGGCCGGCAAAGCACAGATGTTTGGACTGATCCAGCAAACAAATGAGTTTTGAATCCAAGAAATTTGTAAGAAATTGAATTTCTTTCTTTCAAATTCTTGGTGAGTATTTCAATAAGCTTGGCCCGCCCAAGCAAGAAAAAGATGCAACTTTTAGTTAGAGCCCAATTATATTTTGGGTACTAGGGTTTTATAAGTGTTTTATATAAGTTAAGCAGCTTTTGTTGTTCGATAAACACTTAAAAAAAGTTTATTTTGAAAGTAGAAAAATATTTTTGGAGTAAAATCATAAACTAGTCTCCTTCAACTTTTAAATAAGTCAGTTTTTTTATAAGTACAACTCCATTAAACACACCTACTACTGCACTCAATGTCTCATGTGTTCGATGAATGCCTTTAAGGGTTCATATGAGCAAAATGATCAAATAAGATAGTGTTGCAATAAATCCAACTTAGTATTATTAGCATCTAAAGCAACACATTCAAAGTGTTGCAATAGATCCAACTTAATATTATTAGCATCTAAAGCAACACATTCAAAGTTTAAGTAACACTCATGCATATTACATGCGTAGTACCAATTGTTTTTTACGATTGAAAGTAAAAAAAAAAACCCGTGATTCTTATATGGCATCAGAGCACAAGGTTAGCCTGATTGACTTAGTAAACATATATTCCTAACTTAAAGATCACGGTCACTCATACATATTACCTACATAGTACCAATTATTTTTACTATAAAAAGTAGAAACTCATGATTCTTATATGACATCAGAGCACAAGATTGACCTTGTTGGTTTAGTAGACATATATTCCTACAGTTTGAATTGTGACTCCAATAGTTTTACTGACTTCTAAATGTTTAAGTAACCTATTATAAGTTATTGCAACATTTTAATAAATACTGACATAAAAGTGTTCCGATAATTCTAATTTATATTTTTGAATTTAAATCATGTGTATTGTAAATAGAAGAAATGGCAGGAGAACACCTAGACCACGTCGAATAGTATTTTCATTTATCGTAAAAACCTAACTTTTGTGGCTTCGTGGTATTTAGGTAACCATTCACATAATTCATCATTATGTTCTTTTCTATCCTCGTACATGTGTGGACCGTGCGGTAGGGTGGTAAATGGGTACGGGTTAAATATGGATTAGGTAAAATAGGTATATAAAAAATTTGAGTATGACCCATTTCAATCAATTTGATAATGGGTCAAAAATAGGTCGGGTCAAAATAGGTCGAATTTTAAACCCGCGGGTTGAATATCATTTAACTCACGGGTTAAAAATAGGCAAATCTGCGAGTCTCATCCCATATATGAACTCATATGGTTTATGTACCAACTAATGCTGGTAAAACTTGCGGGTTTCAACCCATATATTGACCTATATGGATTTATGTACCAATAATAGAATATTAGATCAATTAGAATCAGGTTAAGAAAGGAA
>JAULKJ010000009.1:10757983-10772688 GCA_032355405.1 Rubia balearica
AGAAAACACGAGAATATGGTGAAAGGTGGTTAAATACGTAGTAGTAAAGTTAGGCGAGTACGGTAGAATCGGTAGTATGGTTGGATCGATAGTGTAAGAAGATCTCGTCTTATAGGATTCATTGAAACAATGGTAATAAGTCCTGTTTGATAAGCCTCATATACGGAACACCATAAATACGGCGGAGGAAGCTGACATCAATTTAACCTAAAATGTTGTTAAATAATATTTTTTATTTAATTTCGATAATCGTTGACTGATATGGTGGTTTCAATTAAACATGCTATGTCTGGTAAAAAATAATTGAATTTGTAATTTTCACGGACACCTACAAATTTTCTCAATATTTTTATCTCAAAACTGTGACCATTTAAACTCAAGCCAGATAGAAAAATTAGTTGTTGGTACCTGTGGTGAACCGGAAATGGTCGGATCAACTGAGAATGATGAACCGATGGTGCATTCTCTTTCAGTCACTGCACTCGTCGGTTTAAAGCTCAATCGCCTCTTCTTCCAAGAAAACAAACCCATTATTTTCTTGATCGGTTCAAATTGCGTTTCTGAACTTCTTGATTTTGCTTTATATTCGGACTGAGTTGGACGGTCCGGTTTGGATCCCGGTTCGACCGACTTCAGGCCATCTGTAATCTCCACAAATTCAAATCTCACCTGTTTTTTCATTGGATTAGAATACCAAATCAATCTGCTAGTAAACATGCAAACAAATGTTTGATATAGTGGAAAACTTTGGTCTAGATATAGTAAAAAAAATAATATCAAATTCTTAATTGAACTAAACTGAACTGAATTTTAAACATAGCATTATTAGCACTTTTTGCGACACTTTTACAAGTATTACCTTATGTGATATTGCATTAGATCTAACGCAACGCTTTTCAAACTTCATGGGAGTAACACTTTTCAAGATTTACTTAACATTTTTCAAAAGGTTAAATAACACTTTATAACCTATTGTAATATTTTTAATAAGTGTTGCAGGAAAAGTGTTATTGAATTTAGAAGAAACTAGATCTTAGTCACGACTATATTGAATGAAACCACATTTTGAACTTTCTTTATAAGTCTAGGTTATTGTTGTGCAGTAATTATCCAGCAACATTAATTTAGTATTTAAGGAAACAAACAAGAATTAGCTTAGCACACCATAATCCAATTCTATGCTTCATACCATTAGAACCAGTCGGTCAAACTACGTGTGAAAATTAAAGACTTTGTCATTGCACAGTTGTCATCAGGCTTTCCATTTTTAATACGACAAAAAAAAGTAAGGCCAATTATAACTTTTTCCTTTGAATTTCTTCAAATGTGTACTATTTTATACACCATATAAAAAACATAAAGGATTAAAAATTGAATATAAAATTTCCATAATATGCATTAAACAATAAACATTTTATATCGATATAATTAAAGCATGATAATTGATACTCCTTAAAACACATATTATAAGGAAGATGATAAACCACATTTCATGCTGTCAAATAAAAATCGATTTACGAATGAATTCGTTATCCTTAAAACAACTGAATCCCGTTGTAAAAATCGTTCTTTAAAATAGAACCACCAAGGTATCTGTGCAATAAACATAAATTATTTTGATTTCACGTAAAAATATTTTAAAAAATATCACTAACCGGACAAAATAACTAAATAGAATCTCAGAGAGTTTAATAGCAGAATAGATTCGAGAGAAAAGAGAAATAAAGTGTCTAACTGTGCGAGTAAATCAGATCAATGAATTGAAATGAAATGATGATGTAGTAATAACTTACAAGTAAATTAGCTTGTGTGTACATCCCTCCAAATTTCAGATTCATAAGAACTTTTTCCTCAAATTCCTTCTTCTTCTTCCTCCCTACGATCTCACTTAAATCCAATCTCGACCGTCCGATCACCAACATCTTCTTCTCCTTCCTCCCCTGCTTCTCCTTCCCCTGTTTCAATAGAACTACATCATTACATCAACAACACGTTACCTCGTACCAAATCAAACTCAAATGATCAGCAAATACTTACATACAACGCACTGAAACAAACCTCCCAAGAGTCAGAACCAAAGATACAAACATTCTCAAACTCCTCGTCGTTCCATTCGACGCTATCAATGGCGGATTCTCCTGCTCTCTTCTTCTTCAAGATCACCTCTCTAGTCGAATCCTTACGCCTTTTCTTCCTTACGAGATTAAATGGCGCGAAACCCGACACGCGTTCACCTTCCCATTTCACCTCGATAGCCATAGCCTTCTGAACATCATCATCGTCGCGTTCTTCAGCGCCACGAATAAACCCTAGCTTGACAATCTTCACTTTCACCTTGTACTTCCTCTTCATTTTCTCCGTGTCAGATAAACATTTTATGACGCCATTTGTCGTGACTCGTAACTCATAACGATTAAATCTTTGTCTCACTGTATAGAAATATCTGCTCTTTTTTTCTTCAAAAGTTGTAATGCGGTGATGATTATATGGGAGGCAATTTGATTCCTTGTTTAGTAAGTTTCAATTGGGAGCTTGACTTTTCAACGGGAAACTTGACAGCCAATGAGAGAATGCCACGTTGTACTTGGGTGAACGTGGCAACGCCCCATTGGTCGCCTGACTATAAAGTAAAGTGACGAGGATAATTGTTTGGTTCACGTAACCAATGAGGTTCGGACACGTAAACGATGTTGTGAAGAATTCTAACACGTGATCAATGCTTTGGATTGGGGAAATCGTTGCCCATGGTTAAGGATTTAGTAATTTTCTTAAATGGATTGGGGATTATGTTTTTAAGTTTAAATATAATAGGGTATATATGAATGGATATTTTAATGATTCAAGGAATATGTACGTGAGGAATTTTGGTATATAATTGCGTCAGGAGTATGGCAAATTTTGGAAATGGAGAAAATGAAAGTTTAGGGGCTTATTATTATTTGGTAAAAGTTCTCTTTTTTTGTAAAATGTGGTGTGTTCATCATTTATAACCACGTGTTTATTGTCTAGTTGCATCTTTATACTCAAGCAAATACAAATTTTCCCAAATCTAGTTACCTCAAACATGGTGGTATCAATAGCATTTAAGACTTCGTTCTTCTGATGTGATTTGAAATGAAATGAACTAAAAATAAGTTTACAGAAAATAGCAGTAACATAACTATTTGAACTAAATTTCATCAATATAACTATTTGCTGAATTGAACTACTCCCTCCGTCTTGGCTCTATTTGAACTTTTGTTTTTTTGGCACTATTTTCTATCAAAATTTGATAGCATATTTGAATAGATATATGAATAGTAGTATTGTTGTATATGAACTAGATGACTTACATATAAGATCGGTCTTGAGTCATCTCCACTTGGTGCCAATTTGTTTTAAGGTGAAAGACCAAGATATCTTGAAATTTTAACATGGTATCAGAGCCCATGTTGGGTTATTGGGCCGATTTATGGCTCCCCTTTAATTTGGTCTAATATAGGTCGTAGAGTGTTTCCATGTTCGCACATGAGGGAACGTGTTGAAAAACATGTCCCACGTCGATTTCTTTAAAATAAATGACTTATATATAAGGTATTGGGTCACCTCGAAAGCCCAAGATACATTGGAATTTAACATCGTAACATATACTCATGGAGCAGTTTCTAAATACTCCGTATTAATTTTTTATTTGTTGTTGTTATACATAGAGAAATATAATAGCGGTCAAATATATTTTTTGAACAACGTAATAATTGTGGTTCAAATAGAAGCGAGAAAGAGGAAGTAACTGAAGCTTAGGGCTGTAACATATTACTTCAAGCCCGTATGGTTTCCAAGTGAGGACACTGTTGAAGAATTGTTTTGCATCATTTAAAATGTTGAGTAAAGCCTAAGCATAAATCTTGGGCCGTTCAGATTGAAACCCAATAACTTTTTGAAAATTTCTCTTCTGAAAACTTGTGTTATTTATTTTAGGATAAATTCGTTCATTTTTGGTGATTTATTTTATTTTTAAACACTCTTGACCCCCTTAACTAACAAATAAAAGTGTTAAGTCGTGCAACTTTCGTCTAGTCAAACTGTTAATTACATCTTTCGTTAAATATCTTTTTCTATTCAACCATAGAATTTTTTGCAATTTAGAAGGATGTCTTCTTGAGTCATGCGAGATTCGATTTGAGATATGAATAATTGATAGCCCAATTGAAATTTCTCAATAATTGATTTTTTTCTAACTAAATATTACAATTATAATCAAATGGCTAAGTGGCAAAAACAGAGAGATAGACAAGGCACTAATCGATATTACAATACTAATCAAAGGTCTATGTGGCAAACGAGGTTGAGTTGAAATCCGAGTTAATGAGAATAATTGTGACTTATCCCTAATACTCTTTATAGTATATTGTACGAATTATATTTGCGTGAAAAAATATATTTTATTCTTATATGGGAAAAGTGCAAAAATGACCCTATAAGATTGAGAAAGTGCATGATTGACTTTTGTAAAATCTGAAAGTGCATAAGTAACCCTATCTTTTTGTTAAAATGTGCAGTTTTACCTAATTTACACTATTCAGGCATTGACTGATGCAATTATGGCATTGACCATTCGTGAAAGACAGAAATATTCCTAAATTTAAAATTAAATATCTAATGACCATTATACCCCCTGACCCCTACTGCGCCGCCCACTGACCATCACAGACGGACGGCCAGAACCCTAGCAGCGCCACCCACCTTTATCTCCCAGAATCACCACTTCCACCCAGCACCACCCTGTCTCATCCACCACCACTGCCACCGGCCACGGTCTCACCACCACACCCCACCACCATCAGCCACCCATCTCCTCTACCACCCTCGGTCAACGCCATCGGAAAGCTTATGTATCCAGGTCCCAGATCAGACACCTAACACCTACTAGGTAAAAAACAGAACAAACCCAAAAATGTAACTCATTTGCACCATCGGGACCTAGCCGCTCATCCCTCCCACCACCTTCGAAAACTCGAGCCTGCTTTCCAAAATCCTCTCACGTCGTTCGCACCACCGCAAGCTGGAACCCTCACCCGCTCGTCGATTGAATACACCACAACCACGTCCACTCGTCATTTGCACCATCGCCACGCTCGTCGTTTGCACCACAACCACGTACGCCAGTATTTTGCACCACTGCCACGCTGGAACCCTCGCCAGTCGCTGATTGAACACACCACCTCACATGCTCGTCGTTTGCACCACCGTTAGCACTCCCTCTGTTCACACCCGGGTAATCAGTAGCCTCGCCGCCGAGGATTGGAGAAAATTTGACAGAAAATTGACAGAGGATGGAAGATAGGAGAAGATCGGGAGATGTGTGAGAGAGAGAGGTGGAAATGCGAAGATTTGGCGGGGGATTAGGTTTCCGGCAGAGAGAGAGGTGGAAAGGTGAGAGAAGAGTAAAGATGGGGATGTCGGTGGAAGGGGGAGGAGAATAAAGGGTAAAGATGTATTTTCATATTTTATATTATTTTTTAACTTGGGTGCATTGTGGTCTTTTCATTCATTTCTGGTCAAATTGGCACTTGACAATTTGATCAACGATTTCCAGGATTATTTTTGCACTTTCAGATTTTACAAGGTTATTTCTGCACTTTCGTTCAAAACATAGGGTTAAAAACGCACTTCACTCTTCTTATAATATTACCCAATAAGATGGATTGTAGAATTATTTGTAGTGTTGGATTATTATATAACCTACTAAAAGAAGATCTCTTACTAGTAGTTCAACTACTTGAGAACTTTCTTATCCAACCTATTTAATCCTACCTAAGCAAGACCATGGATATAAAGGTGTTGGTTTCGATTATCTTCAACTCAATTGAGTTTAATTTAATTTAATTCGATTTAGTTTATTTCAGTGGTGTTCAATTTAGTTTAAATCTATTATATTTACTTTTTATTAAGTTTAATTTCAATTCAGCTTATTCAGTCTAACATAATTTAGTTCACTTCAATAGAAAACCAATTCGAAAGAACCATGAGTGTAGTAAGAGAAATCAAACTAAATGTTTTATGTTTCCCTTTTCCCTCGTAGATAAACATACATTCTTTGAAACAAAATGAAAAAAAAAAACAAGTTTCTTGGGGGAGTTGAATAACCAGTGAATGTTGAAAATTGAAATCATAAAAGTTTTAAAAGGTCACCAACTATAGTTGTACATGCTCAATAATTTGTACTCCCTCCGTTTCTTTAACAATGACACACGTTCCTTTTTAGGTTTTTTCTTTTATATTGACACACTTTCCATTTTTGGCAAGATTCCTTCAATTTCATCCATTCATTATACTTTTTACTTTCTACATTCAATTTTATCCACTCATTTTTTTCTCCTAAATCCAAACGCTTAAATTTAGTGTGCAATTGTTAAAGAAACAGAGGGAGTACGTTTTTTCCTTTCTCCCACCAGAGAAGAAAGGTTACCTTTCGGAGTGTCAACCAAGCAAAAGTAGCCTTTTTCCATTAACTTAATTATTTAATTAACGTAGTTGTAATTTACTCTTTAATGAATGTTTAAGGTGGCTAATATGGGCTAAGGTATATTCCCACTACAGTTAATTATCAATTATTGTCGTAGAGAAATTTGTGTTCTTGTTAGGCTTGTTTGGACTTTTCTTAGCACTACATATGGTCTGATTAGCAGTTAATCAGGTTTTAATTAAAGTTAATTAACATTGTATGTATATCCTTTCTTTTATTTCTCTACGAAGAGATTATTTTATGAAGATAGAGAAGAGATTATGATATATTTTTCCCTCCGTCCCGACAGATTTGACATAGTTACTGTGCACGCGGTTTTCAATGATCATGTTTGACCATCAATAACTCTAGCTACATTTACCTATTCTGTATAAAAAGTTGATATTTAGAAAATATATGTTAAGATAAATTCAACAATATATTACATGATATATTAATTATATTTATGGTCAAAATTTGGCAACTTTGACTTTGAAAAACAAACATATGTCAATTCTGCTGGGACGGAGGGAGTATTGGATTATTTACATTAATTCGTATTTTATCCCCATAAATTAGACCAATACATCGTGTTTATTATTGAAAATAGCATATCAAATCGAACAGAACCTTCATTAATATGGCATAAAACATGAATGCATGAATAATCTAATAAGCAAAACAATGAGCATTAAGAAGAAAAAAATGGAGATAATAATCAAGGGAGACCGTGGACGATTCCAACGTCACATAAATTATTATTTTATAAAAAATGAATTAGAAAAATAATAAGAGAAGAAAGCAAAAATGAGTTGGCCACATGTGCTAGATGACTCATATGATGCCCTCACCCCCACGCCATCATTAACTTAATTAATCCATCACTAATCACCTCTCTTAACTTAATTAATTCATCACTTAGTATCGGATCGGAACTCTTCAATTCGACACCACGAGTGATTGGGAGGGTAAATTATAGTTTTAAGGGCAAGTCATTTGACGATCTCTTTCTGGTGTTCTTCAAGACCACTTCAGTCCAATATTACGATTGATGGGGAGATCTCTTTCTATTGCTCTTCAAAGCGCCTTCAGTCTGATACTATGATTGATGAGGAGGTCACTTTCTGGTGCACCTTAAAACCTATACAATTGATGAAGAGATAAATTACGACGTTCAAATGCAAGCCATCTGATGGTCTATTTCCATATTAACAAGGAACCCTACCAGAGAAAATTTACGCACTGTAGCTGTTAGAATTCGAAAATTCAAACTTGAGACCACTGAAGCACGTAGACATACACTTAACACCTTATCTGATCATGTGAACGAACTAATTTAATTATCAGCATACTGAAAGCGGACGTAGTTACTGTGGGATTCAATAATTCGTACTCCAAGAGAAATTGGCACAATTTTTATTTTCGTCCGTCCCACAGAAATTAACACAATTCAATTCTTACTTAAAGTGGCAAAAAATGAGTTTATATATTTACTATATTGTCCCTCAAAAGGTTATTAAATCTACTAGTCAACTCTTCCATTACCAAAATATTTTTCCTTTATTTCTCATCAATATTTCCACCTAATCTTGCGTAAAATATGATCCAAAAGTAATTGTGTCAATTTCTCCGTCCCAATACATGAATAATTAATTCACAACTATAGTTACTGAGATATGGAAATTACTGTCAGAATCGAAATTAATGTGCATGCATGATGCATGTGTTTTTGTTGATATGGTAGCCAATTAATATTAATATAATATCGGATTTTGCGTTGGACGTGACAGCCATGAACTCGGATTTCTGTGCAAATGAATCATTCATCTCAAATTCTTCCATCATTCAACCACCAAATTTGGAATTAATATCTTTGGTTCCATTATTTTTAAGGAGCAAACTCAGAAAATCTCACACCAAATCCATTTGATTTGCCCACTGCAAAAAAAAATAAAAAAAATCATAAGTTTAATTTACTTAATTTCAATTAAGTACAGTAAATTAAATTAGATAAAATTTATTTATTAAATGTTATTTAATTTACTAATTTTAATTTAACGATGTTCACTTCAACTCAGTTAAATTTAATAGAGTTCAACGGTTGCATTTAGTTTTTAAGAGCTGTTTTTACCGGTACAGGTTGTTTATGCTAGAACTTAAATTCCAATTAACTAAAGGGAGGAAGATCAAGAGCGATTCACGCCTCTGCAATTAGGAGGGTTGACTGGTTCAAAAATCAAATTCCAAAATGACCTACCCGAACATTCCATAGAACCCGAGCCCAATCTGAACTGCGTGTGTGTGGTCATGAGTCAATATCTTCTGAACTATTAGTTGATATTCCTAGTGTTTTTGTACTAGCATTTTTACTAGCCACATTTCCTTCCCATTTCCAATGTTAATATACCACAAATCCAAAATATTACTGCTTAAGTAATCAATTTTGGGCCATCATTTCTCATTCAAACGGAACCCGAATTTAATATATGAGTATACTACGATATAGTACTCGCTGAGAGGAATCCAACACTCCCTTATTCCGGTGCAAATGGTGGCCGGATCCCACCGGAATCTTGCCCGGAAAATTCGGTTCCAACAGTTTAATACAATAATGTATACACAGTTACACACTACTTGGAACATGTGTCATTAAAGGCGATTTTATCATTCTACAGAAGGTATATTGCAGATGTTTTCTCTACACGATTAAAAATGGTTGTAAAATAAAATTTAATTGGGATCAGAATTCAATTCTGAATTCGGAACTTGTATTAGAGGTTCTTAAAAAAGTTACCGGAAACAGAGATCAAGGTTTCTGCCTGTTTTGAAGCAAAAAATACATCAATCTCAAATCATCAACAACGAATGAGAAAATCAAACCTCGAGTAAAACAAAACAACCTCAAACCTGTTGAAATCATAAGAGGGAAACAACACTTTCCGATTTGAAAAATTAATAAAGAAGCATCACCATAGAATACTATGGAATTGTAAAATCTCAAAGTTCAAATCATCAACAGAGATTTAAGAAAAATTGAAAGCTCTCAAACTCTACCTCCTCGAAATAGTAAAATCGGAGATGGTGGTGGCGTATGGTGGCAATGGCATACACGAGAGAGAACTACTGTGTGGAAGCGTCGGAGGCGACAAAACTTCACGAGAGCGCATGGGCTTCATGAGGGCTTCAAGGTGTCGGCAACGAAGAAGGTGAAGACATGCGGTGACGATGCGCGGTGGCGACGAAGTTGAGAAGAGGCGGAGGCGTGTGGTGGCAATAGGTTAGAGGGGTGTAGGCGTTCGATCAGTGTAGAAGATGAATTAAAAGGAGGAGCATTCATTTTATTGAGGAAAATTTTAAGGGAAAAGGAAACTTTAAAACGTTATATGGATAGAACCACCTTATTCGGTGTTCAATAAAGATCGTTCCTTAAGTAATAATGGCTGACTTATAAATTCAGTATTCGAAGATTTCGAATTCGAACTAATCAATTTTTATGAATTTGTGCTATTATAAAGTTTTTAATATTAAATAATAGTGGAGGAGTACTAGGTTTACGAAGTTTTTGGACCAAGACCTCGGACTATGAAATTCCTAATTAGTTAGGATTTAGGACCCCCACAACAAAATTTATTCCTTTGGTTGGATTTTTTAGTCATATTTTGCCCTCCTTTTTTAGCTAATTTTGTACTTAGAAATAAAAAGGATAAAAAAGAGAAAATGATAATTAGTCTCTCAAGTGGGTTGGAGAGTAGGAGACTTGTAATAGGAAAATGAGGACTGAAAATTAAGAAGAAAATATAAAACATTTAAGGCAGAGGCATGTGGAGTTGATTATTGCTGTGGGGAATTGACTATTTTGAAAATCAAAACTGTTAATCTCAGTCCAACCTTTGCATTTAATTCTCCCCCACCATTCACCGTCCACCCACCCTCACATGTCACACCCTATCAACCCATAACCATTAATCAACGTTTGTGTTTCCGTCTAATCGGTCTTATCTGAATTGAATTGAATTGAATTGAATGTAAGGAGTAAATAATATAAGTTGAGAATAAAATTATATCTGAATTGAACCATTCACCTTTGCATTTAATTCTCCCACCACCACTCACCTTCCACCCACCCTCACAGGTCACACCCTATTAAACCATAACCATTAATCAACGTTTGTGTTTCCGTCTAGTCAGACTGATCTGAATTGAACTGAACGTAGTTAAATTATATAAGTTGAAGATAAAATTATATCTGAAGATATTAATTTAATGGTTAATCCATCATCTATAACAGGTGTAGGATTAAAGTAATTTTAGAACAATTTATAATAGAGATTATCTGATATTCTAGGACTGTATCGGTGTCTTCCGTTCCGATTTTTCTAATCACATGTGATTCATGAAGGTGCAATCGTGTTGACTTTGTTTTCAGTAATAGTGGTTTGTTGGTGGTGAAACGTCCGATTGTAGTTAAGAGGCCATCCTTAATTATTTAGAATTAACGGAGTTTCAAATTTCATTGAGTTATAATAAATTCAAGTGATGATATCTTTCTAATTCTGTTGTACAAGTAGATAAGGATACTCGTAGTTTCTAGAAAAGACATACTCCCTCCATTTCTCTATTTGTGACATACTTAAATTTTTGGGATTTTTTTAAAAATGACACACCGTTAATTTTTGGTAAGATTTTTTCAATTTCATCCACTTATCCTACTTTTTACTTTCTACATTTAATTTCACCCACACATCTTTTTCACCTAAATCCAAACACATATAACTATGATGCCACAATAGAGGAACGGAGGGAGTAATAAAAAACCATGTTTGTTAAAAAAATTTAGTCATTGAATATTGATTGTTGGATTTGCCTAGTTATGTTTAGTGGCTATATAGTTGTGTGACATTAATTTGTATTTGACAAATAATTGTTAACTGTTCAACTAAATTAAAATAATTATATTTAACAAGTTAAAAGTCAACTCAAAATAGCAACTTTTCAGCTAACAAAAAATTATACCATTTCTTTTACTTATTAAGCAGAACGAGAAGGTAAAAGCATGCTTTCAAAAAAAAGGTAAAAGTAAAATCAGTTAAAAAAACTCATTAGCATACACTTTCAATGTATTTAGCTAACAAAATTAAGAATAGGAAAAAACAGTAATAATAGTGAAGTCCTTCAAATCCAGTTTGGAGGTTTACTTAACTGCCCCCACACAAGCCACTGTATGTACATGCACCAAAGCATTCATTTCATTAATATTTGTTCAAATCATCACCCATTATTATATTCTTTCTGATTTTTTTAAAAGCACCGATCTTTAAAATAAATACTTAAATTTAAATAGATAAATTAGAGACAAGGTCTTGAAAAATATCGTATTTCCATATGAAAGACTGTTTTTCCATAGTCATACGGAAGGACGAAGTTGAATTGAATTATAGAAAGGTAAAAAAATTTAGTTGTGATATTAAAATTTTATTATGCTATCATGTATGAGTGATAAGTTTATGACCCGATTAATACAATGCAAAAAATTTATTTTGCTTTTTTAAAATTTGTAATTTAAACCTTGGTCTTTCTATACTTATGAAAAGATCGTGTTTGAAGAGACGGATTCTAAATTAGATATGAGAAATTAACTAGAAAATGAAAAGATGATGAGCAAATTAAATTAAAGTTACCTTACTAAAAAGTATGAAGAATGTTTCAAATTAGAAAAAGAGTGACAATATTAAAAAGTGTGAGAGTCGTGACAATCCTTGTAGAACTCCGTCAACCTTGACTCTACAATCATTAATTAGTTATGCACCTGTCAACCCACCTTCTCCATTTTACACCTCCAATCCCTTTTTTCCTTCTGGTTTCTTGTTCATACTTGAAACTTGAAACTCAAACCACCAGTAGTGTAAGATACTAGAAGTCTAGAATGGCCCTCTTCAGATATCTCCAAAATATTTTGACATAAGCATGTAAAACAGACTCATCTCTTCATATGTTGTTTGTCTGTTTCTTACCAAAATTCAGTCTTTTTGCCAAATTGTTCAATTCTTGATGGCTACACTTCAGCCCTCTTCTTCTGTCTCCTCTCTGCTTCACTGATATTTTGGCTGCAAATTTTGTATTTTCTGCTCTCATTACTCCTCAAGAAATCAAACTTGATGGCTGATTTTCCCATGGTTTTCTGATTCCTCAATAGTCAGACGTAGGCATTGTTGTCCAACACTCCCTTTTTAGTTAGTTCCCTTTTCTTGTTTTGTCTTCTTAGCTAAATTTGGCTGCAATTTCACATTCCAAACCCTTGAATTATGTAGTCAAAGTTCAATCTTTCATTCTTGATTTTGAATTGGGTTTCATTTCTTGATTTGGGTGTGGGAAAGATGGGATTTTTACCCATCAAAGCTGTGTTCTTGTTTGCTGTGTTTATGTTTCTTTCTGGAACATGTTTAGCAAGTGTTCAAAATAAAGGGAATTTGGATATGGGTTTTCAAGGGTCTCAAATGACCTGGATTGATAACCAAGGGCTGATTTTGGTTTCCAACAATTCAAACTTTGGGTTTGGATTCAACCCCACAGCAGGTGATGTCACCAAGTTTCTTCTTGTTGTTATCCACAAGTACAGCAAGACCATAGTATGGTCAGCCAACAGGAATAGCCCAGTTGAGAATTCAGATCTTTTGGTGTTTGACTCTTCTGGGAATGCTTTCTTAAAGAGTGGAAATTCCATCATTTGGTCTACAAACACTGCCAACAAAGGTGTTGCAGAAATGCAGTTGCTTGATTCTGGGAATCTGGTTCTTGTTGGAAATGATAGCAGTGTGATTTGGGAATCATTTAGCCATCCTACAGATACCCTTTTGTCCAATCAGGAGTTTCTTCAAGGGATGAAGCTTTTAAGCAATCCTGATAAGAACAATCTGTCATATTCGTTGGAAATGAAGTCTGGAGATATGATTCTTTCTGCAGGTTACAAGTCCCCCCAGCCCTACTGGGCTATGGGGAGGGACACAAGAAAGATCATCAATAAAGATGGTGGAAGTCCCATTTCAGCAATTCTTGATTCCAATTCTTGGAAGTTTTATGACAAGGGGAAGAATCTGCTTTGGCAGTTCATCTTCAGTAATATCAAGGATGGAAATGCGACTTGGGTCGCAGTTTTAGGGCTGGATGGACTCATCACCTTCAGTGTTCTTCAAGATGGCGGTTCTAGTTCCAAATCAGAGACAGTTATCCCTCAGGATCCCTGTGGGAGCCCGGCTGCCTGCGATCCGCCGTTTGTTTGCTATCCTGGTAAGAGGTGCCAATGCACACTTCCCTCTTGCAAATTGGGAAATGTTTTATCTTACTGCAATAGATCAGTGGATTCCATGGAGCTCGCTGATGCAGGTGATAGTTTGAGTTATTCAGCCATTGGTTTTGTTCAGCCTTCTTCCAAAACTGATTTACTTGGCTGCAAAAGCAGCTGCCTTCGAAACTGTTCTTGTGTTGCGTTGTTCTTTGATGCGAAATCGGGAAACTGTTTCTTGTTTGATCAGATTGGGACTCTGCAGGGGACCATTTCTGGAGGTACTGCTTATTCTGCTTACATTAAGGTCTTGAAGAGTGGTGATGGTGATCAAGAAAGTGGCGATTCGCGTAGCAAAACACGCGTTATTATCGTGCTTGTGATTGTGGTTGCAACTGTGTTTGTGATTGCTGGTTTGCTTTATGTTGGCTATCTGTGTAACCAGAAGAGAAACAATAAGAGCTCTGTTGAATCCCTCAAGGAGTCTTCTGAGGAGGAGAATTTTCTTGAGGGCTTATCAGGGATGCCGGTTCGCTTTAGCTTCAATGATCTTCAAAATGCAACTAATAACTTCAGTGTGAAGTTAGGACAGGGAGGTTTTGGTTCTGTTTATCAGGGAACTCTCCCGGACGGGACCCAAATCGCTGTCAAGAAACTGGAAGGGATTGGTCAAGGGAAGAAGGAGTTTCGCACGGAGGTTAGCATCATCGGGAGCATCCACCATCATCATCTGGTTAGGCTGAGAGGGTTCTGTGTTGAGGGCAGTCATCGGCTTCTTGCATATGAGTTCATGGCGAATGGATCCCTAGACAGATGGCTGTTCAGGAAGGACAAAGGGGAGGGAAAAGGCGAATTCTTGTTGGACTGGGAAACAAGATATGGAATTGCACTAGGGACAGCAAAGGGTTTGGCTTATTTGCATGAGGATTGTGATGTCAAGAT
>JAULKJ010000009.1:10794510-10805953 GCA_032355405.1 Rubia balearica
GTGTACTTCCATTTTTTCCTCCTAATACTTATGCATCTGTGAATGTGTTCTTTAATTCATGTTATGGTATGATATGCCTAGTATATGTACTGGATTCATGTTAATGGAAGGAGATGAATTAATGTTATAGCCTGGTAATTTTTTTGTCATATGTATGCATTAATCAAGAGGCCGAATAAGCAATTGAGTTATCCAAGGATTTTAGTGTGTTTGTTGTGAGGATGGAAAATGCTAAAGAAATGTTTCCAAACAACAAAGCCATATCAAACTTGGACAAGCTGCGATGTCAATGACTATAAGTTTTGAAGAAAAGGGGTAGAAAAGTCAAGTACTCTAGAAAAAGGGGCGAAAAAGGTAAATGTCGATGATCAAGGTATTTCCAGAGAGATACTGATGGTAGAAGATAGTGATGTTTTCAATGACCCGGTATTTTGGAATGCGGTGTTAGAGATAGAGAAAAAATTCGGGAAGAAGCCTACCACTAATTCGGCTCAAGATGTTCCTAGTTTCAGCTTATCCCCAGATTTTCCTAGTTCTCACCAACATCAACTTGAGCCGCATACCAGTGAAGTTGCTGAAGCTGTTAACAAGGGGAAAAAAAGAGAAAACTAAGAGGAAACACCATCATCTTTCTCCTACTTTTACGCTGATCGCAGGTTTCACAGATTTTGACCAATGTCAGCATGAGCAGAAACCTAACATTGAATTGGCCAAAGTTGTCAAAAAGGAAAAGGCAGAGAAAATGAAAAGAAAATACCAGCCTCATGTTCGTAAATCTCCTAGACTTAGTATTGAAATGAATGAGACCAGTATTCCGCAAAGTGTTCATCCAACAGAGGAGAATCAGGAAGGAATTCATTCACAATATTTTATTTTTATAATGTTTAAGCTTTAATATACATTTGTGGTAAATTTATTTTCTTTTTAATTATTTTTAAATGAAGCTTACTCTTTTCTACAGTGGCCTACCTATAAGACACTCAACTCGCACAACCCATTCGTACAATTTGGGATTCAGGCCAACCTAAAAGGTATTTATCTCTAAAATTTGTGGGATCCCAAAATGATGCTAATGTTTCTGAAGTTTTGTTGTTTCATCCATTACATTTTCTTATGCAGGATGGCTTTTGACAAATGTGATTGCATGTAATGTTCTTTGTGTTGACAAAGGTGATGAAAAAGCCCTCCTTGTGTAGGATCTAGGCTAGTTTGAGTAGGTGTTTTGTTTATGTGCCCTTGGGTGGGGTATGGTATGCATAGTACGAGGTCTTTTTTTTTGCTGAGCTAATGATCAGGTTATCTCATTTTTAACTAATGTAGTAAGATGACAATGACAATTAAACTGATGCAAGACCTGAATTTAGCATGATTCAGCTCAGACACTTTGATCAGATATTTTGAAGTGATGTAGCATGTTATTGAAATTCAGTATTTTGATGTGCATATGTTTTTGGTTATATTTGCTGAATTATAAGTTTTGGAAACACTAAGGGTAATAGGCTGGAGGGCCATGTGTTTTTCCCTGCTCTTGAATGTAGGCTGAACTCCAGTTGATTTCATGTTTAGCATCCTGGTTCCATTTACCAAACTTTATTTTGATGACTTGTTTTTGCAGTAGAGTTCTTGTCTGGGCAGACAACTTATTTTATTACGTGGATTTGGATAAGATTTCTTGAAAAATAGCTTGCTTGGAATCCTAAAGAATTTGTGGCAGCAAAAATAAGTTCAGTTCAAGCTTTTGTACAAGAAGAATGGTCACACGTTTAATCCTTGCTTATGTCCCTATCTGGATTTGTTGCTAGGATTAGCATATGGATAAAACAGACCTAATTCAGATGTCATTCTGTAAGAAAAGATACTTGTATACATGGCTGAGGCCTGGTGTTGGTCTGTTAGATGTCAAATGAAGTTTAAGATCTTAGAAAGATGGATTAGTTTTTGGTTGCCTTCTGTAGAACAGGAAATGTCATTTTTCTGAGGATTTGGATATTGAGTTTGAACTTGGGGGATAATAGTCCGAGATTTGAACATTTGGCACTCATATGAGGTTGTGGATTTTTAATTGCATAACCTTTAGATTGTGACTCCTAGTTAACCTGCATGCAAGGTGCAGGCAATGATTCTTCAGCCGCCTGATGGGATTGTTGTTGACATTAGATTCATTTTAATTCACCTTTAGTCTTCAATATTTGTTTTAATGGCTCTCCATCAAGGAATTTTACCTTTTGCTTCTTTGCCAGGTCCATATTCCTTTATGTATGGTTATTTCATATTGTTGTTGAGAGGGGCAGATTCTCCTTACCCGCTACAAATTTTGCACGAAATTTTCAAAGTACAAAGAATTCAATGTTCAAGCACCCACACTTTTAACTTAAAGATCATACACTCATAAATAGAAGCACCCACGTTCAATGAAATATTTTTTTAACAAAAACATGATCGAAATTCTCAAAGCTAAGAATACAATTTTCAATCACCCACACCTTTAACTTAAAGCACCTACACGCATAACTAGAAGCACATATGCTTTATGCTTAGTAAAATATATAAAACTTGCCCGAAATTCTCAAAACATAAAGAATACAATTTTCAAGCACCCACACCATTAACTTAAACCACCCGAACCCAGAACATAAAACACCTACGCTTAATAAAAAAATTTAAAAAATAAATAAATTTGTTAGAATTTTTCAAAGCACCAGAAAAACCATTTTCAAGCACCCACACTTTTAACTTAAAGCACATAGGAACATAATTTGAAGCACCTACACTTTTTGCTTAGTAAAATTTATACAAATTTTGTAAAAAAAATTCAAAGCAATAAAAATACAATTTTCAAGCACCCACACCCATAACTTAAAGAACATACACTCATAAATAGAAGCACCTACGTTCAATAATTTCTTTTTAAAAAATACGTGCCCAGAATTCTCAAGGCTAAGAATACAATTTTCAAGCACCCACACCTTTAACTTAAAGAACGTACACGCATAACTAGAAGCCCCTACGCTTTATTCTTAATAAAATTTTAAAAAATTGCTTGAAATTTTTAAAACACCAAGAATAAAATTTTCAAGCACCCACACCATTAACTTAAAGCACCCAAACCCATAACTTGAAACACCTACGCACAATCAATTTTTTTTAAAAAAAACTTGCTCGCAATTTGAATACATTTTTCAAGCACTCACACCTTTAAAATAAAGCACTTATGCACATAAATATAAGAACCTGACCTCAACAATAAAGTTTTTTAAAAAAACTTGGCCGAAATTCTCAAAACACCAAGAATACAATTTTTAAGCACCCACATTTTTAACTTAAAGCACCTTAACCCATAACTTGAAGCCCCTACACTCAATAAAAAACTTTTTTATTCTCAAAGCTAAGAATACAATTTTCAAACACCCACACCTTTAATTTAAAGCACATACGAACATAATTTGATGCACCTACGCTTTTTGCTAAGTAAAATTTATACAAATTTTGCACGAAATTATCAAAGAAAAAAATACATTTTGCAAGCACCCACACCTTTAACTTAAAGAACATACACTCATAAATAGAAACACCTACCTTCACTAATTTTTTTTTTAAAAAAAACTTGCCCAAAATTCTCAAAGCTAAGAATACAATTTTCAAGCACCCACACCTTTAACTTAAAGCACGTTCACATATAACTAGAAGCACCTAAGCTTTATATTCTTACTAAAATTTAAAAAACTTGCCCGAAATTCTCAAAACACCAAGAATACAATTTTCAAGCACCCACACCATTAAGTTAAAGCACCTAAACCCATAACTTGAAACACCTATGCTCAATAAAATTCAAAATAATAAATAAACTTGCTTAAAATTTTCAAAGCACCAGAAAAACCATTTTCCAGCACCCACAACTTTAAGTTAAAGCACCCATGAACATAATATGAACAACCTAAGCTTTTTGCTTAACAAAATTTATACAGTTATTGCATAAAATTCTCAAAGAACCAAAAATACAATTTTCAAGAACCCACTCCTTTAACTTAAAAAACATACACAAATAAAATAGAAGCACCTACGTTAAATAATTTTTTTATATCAATTTATTTTTTATTCTCAAAGTTAAGAATACAATTTTCCAGCACAGGAAAAACCATTTTCCAGCACCCACACTTTAAACTTAAAGCACCTACGCACATAACTAAAAGCACCTAAGCTTTATTCTTAGTAAAATTTAAAAAACTTGCCCAAAATTCTCAAAACACCAAGAATACAATTTTCAAGCACCCACACCAGTAACTTAAAGCACCCAACCCCATAACTTGAAACAACTACGCTCAATCAATATTTTTAAAAAAACTTGCTCGAAATTCAAATATAAATTTCAAGCTCCCACACTTTTAAATAAAGAACCTATGCACATAAATAGAAGCACCTAACCTCAACAATAAAAAAATAAAAAAACTTGGCCGAAATTCTCAAAACAACAAGAATACAATTTTTAAACAGCCGCACTTTTAACTTAAAGCACCTAAACCCATAACTTGAAGCACCTACGGTCAATAAAATTTTAAAAAATAAATAAACTTGCTAAAATTCTCAAATCACCAAAAGACCCATTTTCAAGCACTCACACCTTTAAATTAAAGCACCTACGCACATAAATAGAAGCACCTACACTCAATATATTTTTTAAAAAATGGCCCGAAATTCTCAAAAGCATAAAAAAATTATTTCAAACACCCACATCTTTAAATTAAAGCACGTACAAGCACAATTTGAAGCACCTACTCATTACTCTCAATTTTATTTAATGAAATAAGCTAATTTATGCTCATGACTGTTACAAGAAATAAAAAAAACTAGCATGAAAATTACAAAAACACAAAAAATTAAATTTTAAAGCACCCACACCTATAATTTAAAGCACGCGCGCACACACACAAACACAAATAGAAGCACCCAACCTCAATAAAAAAACAATTTAAAAAAAAATACCCGAAATTCTCAAAACACTCACACCTTTAACTTAAAACACCTACACACATAAATCGAAGGACCTATGCTCAATAAAAAAAGAAGAAGAAATTGTCTAAAATTCTCAAAGCACCAAAAAAACCGTTTTCAAGCACGTATACCTTTAAATTAAAGCACCTACTAACATAATTTGAAGCACTTACTCCTTAAGAACCATTTTATTTAAACAAATAAATTGATTTATGCTCATATCTGTTACTCCCTCTGTCCCAGTTCAAACTGTACACTTTTTGGTCAACTTTCCCAGACCATGTTTGACCATAAATTTCAATTAGTATATACACTCTAATATCATCATGTGAGATATTATTAGACTCCTATGTCGACGTAGTTTCTAAATATTAAATTTTAATGTACTATTAATATCCGTAATTAAAGTTATTACTGGTCAAACATGGCCTGAGAAAGTTGACCAAAACGTGTGCAGTTTGAACTGGGACGAAGGGAGTACCAATCTAACCCTCCGGTCAGATTCTGACAGTTGACTAGATGGGAAAATACTAATTTACCCCTGGGCATTTTTGCAAAATTAAAATTCTGTTTTTAACTTCCCCACCACCTCTGCCACCAACCCACCACTGCCGCCACCCCTCCACCGCCAACAACGATCACCACTCCCACCACCGCACCACCCCCAAACCCGTCACCCCAGCTCGCCACCAGCCATCCGCTCCTCCTAACACCGCCCTCCCGCCACCACACCAACACTTGGAAAATCAAAGCTCGGTCACCACTCGGCAAATCGAAGCTCGCCACCCGGCAAATCGAAGTTCTCCACCACTCGTAAAATCGAAGTTTGGCCACCACTCGAAAAATTGAAGCTACTCGGTAAATTGAAGCTCGCCACCACTCGGAAAATTCCGCCTGACATCACTCACCTGCCACTACTCGGAAAATCGAAGCTCGGCAAATAAAGATTTAAGAATCGAAGATCACAAATCGGGCGGAAACCCTAGTCGACCAATTTTACCTCCAATCGAAGGAGGAAAGCAATCAGAAACCCTAGCGGGAGTGGGTGGCTGGAGACCCTAACAATACACGGCGGAAACCCTAGCGATTCATGGCGGAGTTTGATGATTAAGGGTAAGGGTGGCGGTGGATGGAGGTGATGGGCGGGAGAGGTAGGTCTTGATTGGATGGAATTGGTTCGCCGAAGGTGGCGTGCAACGATGGAGGTGGCGGGCTGTTTGAGGGGTTGAAGAAGAAGAACGATGGAGGTGGCGGGATCTGCAACATATCAGAAGAAGGAGAACGATGAAGAAGGATTTCTTTTTCTCCCTTTTTCTTCTTCTTTTTAATTGAGGGGTAAAATGGACAATTCTATTATTTTCGATCAAAATTTTCTTTGACAATCAGAGTCAACGCATTCCAGGCTTATATTGACACATTCTTTATAAAGTTGGGGTTATTTTGACACATTTTGATTTTACAGGATTATATTGGCACTTTCTGCCTAAAGTTAGAATTATTTTGACACTTTACTCTATATACTAACTTCGCAAGATTTTTCTTTCCGATCTCACTAAAAGAAGATCTATCCTAGATCATACTCGAAAAACGATCCATCCCTTTTGATTCCAATCCTACTTGTACAAGAAATATAAAGCTACAATTTTGTTACCAAAACATCATTAATTGGCAACGACCAAAAGTCTCAGGTTGTTTTTCTGCTAGGAAATGGTCCTAAATCCTAGACAAACATATGTCCTCCAAATATAGAAATTAAAATGACGGATATCATTGTAATATTACCATAATCTCACTTATCTTCAGATTAATTCACAATTACCAAAATATTCACAGGTCAAAAAATATCTTAATCCTTTCCTTAATAAACTCATTTGAATTTGGTACATGAAAACGGCATCAGAACCTCCGACTGAACCTCTCTTTCTCGTTCTCTGTAAAAAAAAGCAGGAGGACGTTTATGCTATGCAGTTGGAAATCTGAAAAATTCATTCTTTCCATTTCAAGAAAATCCCATCTCAAATTACAGAACTGCCATTAGAGGAAACACGAATCGAAGAAGTATGGAGCATACGCTGCCAACGACCACCGCTAAATCGGAACGCAGATCGAAATCAAAGTCTTTTCATCCCTCAAAGCCTTCTATTATCATGGCTTTCTTCTCCTGCGTTGCTTGGCTTTATGTTGCCGGCCGGTAAGATCGATAATGTGATCAGGGTTCTGTTGTTTTTCCCATTTCGTTGCATAAAGTTTCAATCTTGGAGTGAAATGAAGAATCCCTTTAATTTTGGTGACAGATTATGGCAAGATGCAGAAAATAGAACTTTGTTGGTAACCCTTTTGAAGAAGAATTTGGCCCAGGTTTTGTTTTGTTTCTGATTTCTGATTTCGATTACTGTGTTTGTTACGAAAGTCAAAAGCAGTACCTTTGGTTGGTGTTTGTAATGGCAGAGACCAAAAGTGCTAACAATGGAGGACAAGCTAACCGTCTTAGGATGCAAGTATGTTTATGTTTCGTGTGTTTGATCAATGTTAGGAAATCTAAGTATGGTTTTTGTTAATGTGGATTAGTGGCTTGATTTGTTAGGGATATACAGAGGAGGATTGTTGAAGCTGAGATGGAGCTGACATTAGCGAAGAGTGAGGGCTACCTCAAGAACCAGCTGAAACAAAAAGAGGTTGATCCGGGGAAGAAGCTTCTTGCTGTTATTGGAGTTTTTACCGCTTTTGGAAGTCATCTAAGAAGAAATGCATTCAGAGGGTCTTGGATGCCAAGAGGTGACCTCCATTTTACATTTTTCGCTACAAGCACAACTGTATTGTTGATATGCATTTTGCAATATGAATGTCAAGTATGTGCGTTTATTAGACTGGATACCCTTTTGTTGGTTTCAAATTCAAAAGCTGTCTCATATCTGGATGGTTCTTTGCCGAAACAGGTGATGCATTAGCTAAACTTGAGGAGAGGGGAATTGTCATACGATTTGTAGTTGGTCGGAGGTTAGTTTCAGAAACTTGCTACTTTTATTCTTATATGCTGTTAAGTGTGCTAATTTCATGATACTCATACCTTGTGCATTTATCGATATTATGTTTAAAATTTCAGTCCTAATCGCGGGGACAGCTTGGACCGCGGCATAGATGAAGAAAACAAAGTGACAAAGGACTTCTTGATTCTTGTATGTTATAACCATTTACCTTCCTGATAGCTTATTTTTTGACGACTTACTAAGACTAAAGAACGATATTACTTGTGCTTATTTTCATGTTACATTCATGGTGCATCACATTCCTTACTGAATGCCCTAGTCTAAGTACTGTTTGTTTGTGCATTAGGATGGCCATGAGGAGGATCAAGATGAGATGCCCAAAAAGGCAAAAAATTTCCTTAGTACAGCTGTCCAAATGTGGGATGCAGAATTTTATGTAAAAGTTAACGACAACATTGACCTGGACCTTGGTAAAAATATCAGAGAATTCATTTTATGTTGATTTTTTGGTCGTATATCCCTCAGTTATCTTGCTGGTTTCTTGTATCACGTGCAAGAATATTAGATTTTCCTTGAAACTGATTCGCAGGAGCTCTAATTACTATTCTTTGCGATTACAGAAGGACTTATCGATTTTCTTCAGAGCAAACACAGTCAAGAAAGTGCTTATATTGGGTGCATGAAATCAGGAGCCGTAGTAACTGAAGAGTAATGATTATTTCTCCACTCACGTGACATATTGAACTGTCCCTTTTGGCCTTTTATAGTGTTCATTCATTTCTGTAGTGGGAGTAAGATTCTTATCGAGTAAACTTCTATGGAAAAAAACTCGACTTGATCTGATAAATGCTTTATACTTGGCAGATTACAGGTATAAGTCCTGTTTAACCCGTATAGTGCTTGATTTATCTGAATTCGATGTGCAGGGGAAAGCCATGGTTCGAACCTGATTGGTGGAAATTCGGGGATGAGAAATCGTAAGTGCTCTTGTGGGTTCAAACGACTAACTCCGCAAGATTTTTATTTTATTATCTATTACGACACGTCTATTAACATTTAACACATAAGGGTAGGTTAAACAAAAAACGAGTGGATGACTGGGAAGACTAAAATGCACAAAGGTTTAGTAAAGAGTTGATAATGCAGATTTCACAAGTTACCCAAAAAGGGATTTCTTTATAGAAAAAGAAATTCAAATTATATTGTGCAACAATTAGTCGCGATTCCTATTGAATAAAATAAATTATATGTTGATCTTGGCTTCAGGTACTTCCGGCATGCCTCTGGTTCACTCTATATACTTTCCAAGAATTTGGCGCAGTATGTGTTTGTTAACAGGTCAGTCAGTAGTTGAGGCAACGATGCTTTATTCGTAATCACATTTATAAAAAAAAAATCCGGATCTCAGTATGGATTCTTCCGGCTTCATGCAGTGCATCTTTGATGACATATGCTCACGATGATACATCAGTAGGCTCGTGGATGATAGGTTTGCAAGCGACTTACATTGACGACACTCGTTTATGCTGTGGAAACACCAAAGGACAAGGTATGCTCGAGAACAATGGACCGATTAGTGGATAATGCGTCTCTATACTCATATTCGATTCCCTACTCAAAAAACTTGTGCAATTTTTGCAGATAAGCTATGCTCAATGGTGGCATGAGGGAGAGAGCTGATTCCACAACCACACTATGGCGGGCGAGTTTCAGGCCAACCTCGATGGATGTTGGTGCCATTGAAGAGTTGTCTAACATGATCAAGATTCATTCTTTGATTGAGGATTTGGAGGGCTATTCTTTTGTAGGATCTTATGATGCTGTTATGTGGCTTCTTGTCTGAAGAGTTTAGTTTTCTTTTTCTGTAGGAAACGTTGGATAGATGGTATGGCAGGAGATTTACTTTAGTATACAGAAGAAGAAGAAGAAGAGAAGAAAGAAAGAGAGACTGCATTGTTGATATCCAAGAGGGAAAATGATTACATTACATCATTAGTCAATTCTGAGATTGTTTTTTTTCCGAAGCAACAATGCAAAATAGCTTGATAATCAAATGGCAAAGTTTTGGAAAAAACTGTTTTCCATAGTCTTATGGAAAGACGGCGTTTAATTAGAATAATAAAAGGTTAAAGATTTTAGTTGCAATATTAAAAATTTAGAGCAAAGTGTATATATAATCCTACATAATTCACGAAAGTGCACATATAATCCCGTGATAATTGAAAATGAAAATAGAACGCTAGATAGTGTATGTGCAAATATAGTTTTTTTCGATAATTTAATGCCGGAATTCAGTGAAAATATTATCCCTCTGTAAAAAAAATACAAAAAGCATTGAAATTACATTATACATCCCCTAAACTCAATTTTCCGGGTGAAATTTTGATTCCTTCCACTGCTATATGATACTCGATCTCAAAGTAGAAGCTCCTAACTTGGCCACAGACCACACTAAGGAATTTTGATTCCTTCCATTGCCTAAAACGGGTCTTGATTTTTCGGCGCTTGGTTGAGCGGCGCCGGAGGTGGCGTGGGGCTGTGCAGGTGGTGAGCGGGGAGAGGGGGTGGTGGTGGTGGTCAGTGGTGACGCGATGCTCAATAACCGGTGACGAGGTGATTGGTGGTGGCTAGGAGTTCAAAAACGCGGTGACGAGGTGGCCGACATATTCAAAAGCTTCCAGGATTAACAAAAACAAAAGGCATGTTGAACACATGTTTCTAACATTAACTAGAATTCTCAGACAAATAAGCGATAAACACGTCTTTTAGCATTCTTGTACACAAATTTAGAATTCTCGGTCAATTTTATCATTCTTACACACAAATGAGGAAACATTAAGCAACCTAAAGTTGGATAACCTTGTTGATGGGGTTGTTTACTGACGCCGTGGTTATATGACAGATCAATAGGAATTATTTGTTTAGAAGGATTTTCCCTGCAACAATAGAAGAAAATGGGCATTTAACATGCTGCAGCGAAACCAATCAAAATAAGATTAAATTGTTTTTTGTCCCAACATATATCGCAATACCATTTTTTCGTCCTCGATACCAATACCGCGTACATTCGGTAACCAACAAATACGGAATCATTTGTTTGGTCCCCAAGGAGGTGTTCCGGGAAGATTAAATTGTTTTCCGATAACAACCAGGGGTATTTACATAATTTTACTAATGAAATGATTAAAAAAATTAGAAATCAGTCGCCGGCATTGTTCGTCTTCTCCGGCGTATCTGCAACTTCGTCTTCTCCGGCGTCTGCAATCTTCTCCGGTGAGACTACAATTCGTCTTCTCCGCCTGTCGCCGTCTTCCCCAAACGTTCGGCCTGGTGGAAGGGGCTACTTCGTAAGCTAGAAGGGCAATTCGTGCGCAACAGAATTTCAATTCGAGTGCGGCCGAAGGGCTACTTAGCGGCGCAAGAGAAATTAGTCTTCTAACTAGGGTTTCACTCACTCGATCTACTTT
>JAULKJ010000009.1:10836098-10851663 GCA_032355405.1 Rubia balearica
GATTGCTGTGTCTTCATCAAATGCTTTGGAGGTATTACTACGCCCGAAAGACCTAGCATTTGCTTCACTGTATTTTGGAGTTACGAGGCCTTTCTTTTTCGTAGTTGGCTTTCCCATTTTCTTCCTAATCCAAACACTAATTCAGTTCAATCCAATAATCATAAACTCTAAAAACCCTTAAACTGAATAAACCTTTTACAAAATTCAACTACAAAGAAAACCATCATCATAAAACACACAAAAGGGACCAAAAAGCTGAAAAGAAAAGGAACAAACTTTCTTCATAAAGCAGAAAGAATATCCAGCTCACAAGTGTTTGGCAAACAATAAAATCAACGAAAACCAAGAACCATGAAAAGGTACAAACTTTCTAGCTCGGGTGTACTGAAAACACACTTTACAAGCAAGTTTGAATCAACAGAAACTCCAAGAATCAAACTTTATTGAACCAGAAATACTTACCAGGTAGAGAGATTCCTCTGTAAGAATTGTTGGAGCAAAGAAGCAGAAAATAGAGGCCAACAAGAGACCTTCTTTCCTTGTTCATAAACGTGTGAGATGGAATATGAATGGCAATAATGATAAATGATGATTAAGCAAAACAAGAAACGATTGAAGAAAGTGAGAAAAGGAGATTATGTGGAAAATGAAAAAGGAATGTTCTCCGTGACTTGGGGGCTGGGGCTGGCCCCCGTGTTACTAATTCTATTGGGAACACTTAATCATATTATCGACACCATTTTTGCATTTGAAAATGGTAATGGAACAAATGGGTTAGTTCAAAGTTTTCATTTTAAAACAGAAAAGTTGGCTTCTTGAGTTGGGTTAGTTCAAAGTTATCATTTTTTAAATAGAAAAAAGGGTTCTTGGAATCAATTGGGTTTCATTTTTTAAACGGAAAAAAGGGGTTCTTGAATCAATTGGTTAGTTTATAGTATTCGTCTTAGGCTCTGTTACAAATACTAGCTATTAATCATCAGTATTGTATATATTGATGGATGCATTAACAATAGTGATCAAATCTATAATGAATTTTTTTTTTGCTCCTTTATTTCTTTTTTTTTCTCGAATATTTATGTCAGCAAAATGTTAACCTTCAACCACCTAGAAATTCGATTATCAAAAACTTCTTTATCTAATTTGACCAAGGAAATCCTAAGTGCTAGATTAAAGAGCTTAATTGTGAAACACTGATGCTATTGTTTAATTGCCCTTATATTATAGGGATGCTAGTGTTTTAAAACCAATGCAGCTATAATTTGGGATAGGCATAAGAGCATCTCCAATGCAAACCTCTGTATAGAAAACATCGAAAGACATGTAAGATTTAAGATTGATACTATAAAATTTTAAAACTCACTTCCAATGCAAGGGTCGGTTTAGGGGTCAATCTAACGTGGATGACACGTGGAGTGAGAGACTCAATTAGACTTTATGTATTCGGACGCTCATATATAAGCCATCAGTTTGTCAAATCACCAAATTTAATATTATAACTTTTAATTATTTTACGATTTCAAATTTAAATGTAACATTTGGATCCTAATTTGAATGTATTATTCAAATTCACAATATAAACCAATTTTATTCATTTAGTTATATTATATTGATTTATAATATAAAAATCTATATTTAAAAATTATACTCCAAAAATCAATAATGTTATTGAACCATAAAAGTATAAGTTAATTTACATTGAATTTAATTAGTGTGAATTATTATTTCTTAATTTTAATTCAGCATATATTTAATATTTTACTATTATTTATTTATAAAAAATTATAGTTAAATTGTAAGTGCAATTAGAGTTTCTAATTATTAAATCTGATTTTTTAAAAAAATTAATTAAATCAAATATATTGTAGTATGTTAAAATTATTATTGAATAATTTTGATAGAAAATAATTTTTCCATACTAAATGATGTTAATTGACGCTCTTGCATTGGAGTACAAAATTTCAAAAAACTTATCAATCAAGGCTCTCATATCCACTTCATATTGACGCCTAATGAAATGTTGACAAATGTCTCCTGCTTTTACCCACGACCCATAAATATCAAATAGGTAAAAGTTGATAGTCACGTCATCTTGATAGATGTCAATCCTAAAATACGTCTTCAATGCACGAGTCAGTGATAGGCGTTAATCTAACGTGGCATAAATAGTGAGTGACCCCTTCAATTAGAACTTATATTCTTTGAAGATGAAAATGAGGCTGTCAATATTTCACCTCATTAAATATTGGCCAAATTTTCTCATTTTACTACTTTTTCATTGAAGTCTTGATCATTTATTTGTTGAAACGTCATACTGAATTGTAGTTGAGACGGTACCATTGGAGATCAAAACTTAAAAATCACCGTTAACTAATTTTATTTGATCACGTCACACTGGAGTTTTATTCAAAATCCGACATGTGGAGGTTGAAAATGCGGAAGACCCAGTACCATAGGAGATGCTCCTAATTTTGAAACACATGGTGTAGCTTTTTAAACAAGGAATGCTTAGATTTGAAATGATCTTATTCTCTTGCCATATAACGCTGTCCACAACTGCATGTACAAGCAACTACTTTGTTCTTAATTTGAGATTTGATGATATTTTAATTCTCTCTGTAAAAGAGATTTTAACATGCTCTATGATAATGTCGAGTATTACGGAAATACCAGTTCAAGTGAGTTGGGCAGCCAAACAAAGTTGACCTGAGTTGTGAATTTGTGATCATAAGGAGAGAGACGGCGGCCGGAAAGGCTGGGGCTGCAAAGGCTTCCTAGCCACTTAAATATCCACTAGTTGCTCACTTTTGCTGACTGACTCTATCAGAATCTCAATCTAAATCTTACAATCCTACAGTTTTAAGATTCAAAATAGGAAAAACGTTTCAACAATACAATCCAACGCATGTAGAGCCAGTCAAACTAACAAAGTTGTATAAAATTGGGTTCGAAAATTTTGGCGGGATCAGATCCTGCATAGAATCCCGATTCTGTAAACATCGAATGCATATATGCACAATTGAACAAAAAAAACACACACCAGCAAGACCTGTAACTCAACCAGAAACAGCCAAAAGGAAGGACAGACAAAGTTACTGTATTAATCCATCTTTTCTTTTGCTTACAAAAACTTTTAAGCATAATGCATTTTGTTTATGTTATGCTATTGCTATCTATGTCACCATATTATATCAATACTCAGTAGAGTTGGGTTTAACCCAGTCATATAATATGTACAACACCTATCTCAGAAAGTCGTCGTTGATTAGGAAAGTATACGAGATGTGCCGCTTCTGTCTGTACATTTCGACCAGCAAGACAGAAACTTGAAGATACCTGCTTCTGTTGGTGAACCGATATCCTTTTCCCTTTTCTGCAACACTCTCACGAATTCGTCCCAGCTCAAGCTTCCATCACCGTTTGCATCAAACACGTGGTATATTATATCCATCACATTGTCAGAGAGCAAGATATCGCATACCTGTCACATAGAATCATAATTCAAATTCGAATACACAAGTAGATTATAGCACAGAAAAGGGAAAACCGTACTTGAGATGCAGCCCGCTTGAAATCCGCCTTTGTTAAGAAACCATTCACTTCTCCATAACTGAAAAGTGCCAGAGAAAAGGGCTGTAACTTCTTTCGAAGCTCAGCGAAGCTCATGAATTCCTCGAGTGTGATTCGGATGGTGTTCATGTGCTGCATCTTGTCCATATCATCAACCTTGCCGTGTAACTTGCTTAAGTGCTTCAGGTCAGCTGAGGCAACCATTGACAAGGCAAAGTCCTTGGCTGATATTGTCCCTCTGCCTTTATAGTCATAATGGGCAAACTCCAACCTAAGCATCTGACAAAATAGAATGCATCATATGTTACCAGCGACCAGACTTAGTAATTGTTCTACAAGATTCCATATCAGAAACAAGTGGAAATTACATCTCAACCGAATCCAGATACAAGGATACTCTCTATCCAGCATGCAATCAACGATAGTATTTCTTGATAAACAGGACCAAGATCAGGAGAAAAGAAACCATAAGAAGCACTTAGGTGATCTAGTGGATCTGATGAAGATTTTGAGAGAAAATTCCACAATCATACTGGACCGTAAAGACCTTATATGGCTCGGCTAAGAATTTCTACAAAACAACCCAAACAACTAACAGATTGAAACTTTACTACGTCTTGCTCGCCTCCAAACAGCTATGCCAGTCTCTAGTGGTACGCAGAATTGGACAGCATGTGAACTATTCATCTATCATGTTAACAGGTATATTTAGTATCATGAAACAATCACTAGAAATACTATATCACACAAAACGTTTTTATCCCTGAGCGAGGTTTCAGTTAGTGATTTAATAGCAATCGACATGTTGTCCCAAAGCGAGGTTTCAGTAAGTGATTTAATAGTAATCAACATCCAACATGTTGATACGTGAAACCTTATCTTACTTGATGAAAAGAATAATGAAAGACAATACCATTCACATGCAATTAAACAGGTGATAGAAAAAGAAGTCCATACTTCATCGTGAAGATCCCTTAGAAATTGGACGAATTTATCATGATGAAGACACGTCTGACCATCTTTACCAAAGAAGTACTCCACCAGGCCACCATTTTCTACTGAACCACCAAGACTATGCCCTGCTCGAATTCCATCACAATGGATAGCCCCTTGCCTGTTGTGAGCTCGCATCAGAGCCATTATTTTCTTGAATTCCTCCCTATCTATTTCCCTATCATAAAAAATGAGCTCCATAAATATGGAGGAATTCATTTGTCAAAGAAAAAGATTGCAGTGCAAATCCAACCCCACCTGTTACAATCAAGATCAAACATCTTAAACGCCACTGAAAAGCTTGATTCCGGAATGCTCAGAAGAGTAACAAAAAATATGTACCTGTGAATAATTATACAAATAACCATTTGTTAGCCTTTCCTAAGACAGAATTAGAATAGCAGATTAGCATCATTAAAAACAAAACAAATCCCTATGACCCTATCTCATAAGAAGGCATCAATGCTCACTCTTTGAAAGATATCAAGCCATCATTATCCGTGTCAAAAAGCATAAAGAACTCCGAAGGGGAACATCGCAGTTCCCCGGGCTTCCTTTCCCCTCTTAGGTATCCATCCCGTACAAGATGCGATTCAGAGGGAGGAAACACAGGAACTACTGCTCGCATCAAGTCTGCTGGAGTCATAAACACTTCTCCATCGTCCGCCTTATGAGAAGCAAAATACTCAAACACCTTCAGGACAAAGAGAGCAAGTTATCATCATCATTCATCAACGGTTTAACCACTTGTTAGCTGCCTACACATTTGTCCCCATATAATTTACCTAAAAGTTCAATGTAGTCATAATCTTAATACATGAAGAAATATGCATTCTTTTTAGTAAAATACCTTCTCAGGAGGACTCCTCATGCGAATCCGTTTCTCATAATTGAAGAATATTTTTCTCCTGTAAGCCTCTACAGCAACAACAACAACAAAAAACCATAACAATTCAGCCTCCAAAGTTCAGTCAATACAAAGTCAAAGTCAAAATTATGGGTTACCTCCAAAAAGAAATTTTGATCGATTTTTTGGGACTTGGCAGTGATCGGTTACTACTGCTACAGACCCATCGGCATAGGACAGAGAAGGGGAGCTTGAATCGGAGAAAGCGTAGAGAGAAAGGCCAATGGCGGTGCTTGAAATAACTCCGGAGAGCAAGTTCGCGAAGGAGCCCTTGGTGCTACTTGTGTCGGTAGGCGGCGGCGGTGGTGTTGGTAGGGTGGAGTGGCTGCGGGATTGGAAGGAATAAATAGTGGAAAGACGGTGGTGAGATCGCCGGAGAGTTGACCAGGCGGACATAGTCGGAAAATGGCGGGGCGCGTCGGTTGAATTACCGGCAAGACTTTGAAAGTAACTCCACGGTTACAAAATAGGCTTTTATAGTTCTGAGGATAAGATAAAATACAATATGAAAGTAATTTCTGGATATTAATGCTTCTTGCTAAATAGTAGCTCCGTCCCACCAGTTTTGACCCATTTTCGGTCATATGTTTGACCAACAATAACTTTAATTACGGATATTAATGGTATATTAAAATTTGATAATTAGAAACTACGTAAACATGGGAATCTAACTATATCTCACAGATGATATTAGAGAATACTAGTATATACTAATTGAAATTTATGATCAAATATGGTTCGGGAAAATTGACCAAAAATATGCCAAAATTGGTGGGACGGGGAGTATATAAATGGGATTTACTGGCCGTCTCAAAATAATCCACCTATTTTTGTTTTTGGTCCATTTTTGTATTATGATTTGTTTTCTTTTAGTAAATTTCCTTCAATTTTAATCAGCACATTTGTATTATGATTTTTTCTTTGGTGTATGTGTTCCTTACTAGATTATAAATGAGTACTTCCAATAAATACTTGTACAACACCTTTTATTTATAAATTTACGCCTGCTTTCACGGTATATCATATCATACTAAAATATTTAGTTGTACTAAATCTGTCTCAATAAAATTGGCATATGGTATGTTCAAACGTCCGTTCTTTCAATTAAATTCCATCACCGCCATTTGTCTACTTTCGTTGAGGCCCTCACCTTTTCTTCTCTTCTTCTTTTTTTATTCTTTATAATTATATCTCCCCATTCAATTCATTTATTTATTATTATTTACTTAAATCATTTATTATTTACTTAAATTTGTCCATATCTAAAGTCCACTCCATGCCCCTCTCTTTCCAGCCTGGTTCCATTATCCAAAGCTCCATACTCCATCTTTACCACTTCCAATTTTTTAATCATTTAATTCCTTAGATCTTCCTGCTCCAATTAATTACTGCCACGGTAACTTCTTTTTTGAGAATTCCAGCAAATCAGCTCCAAGAGTCCGAAACTTCAAACCGCCAAAATATCAAACTTCAAAGCAAACAAATTAACCTCCATTTTCCAACAAGTTTTCGCCAAGTCAAAAACCGCACCTTCCCCCCACGCCTGCAAACACAAAAACCAAAAAACACCAAGTCATAATAACAAAACCAAAAATAAAATTAAATAAATAAAACGATAATACGTAATATACCTTGGACGAAGACGACGAACGCACGCACACCGGACGGAACGCACGCTGACCGGACGGAACGCACGGATGGACGGGTAACGTCACGGAGAACACAACACAGGGGATGAGAATGAATTGGATTGTTGATTATGGAGATTAGGTGTAGATTAGGTGTGATTATCGGTTTTAATCTCAGATTACGGTGGAAAAAATGTAATCATTCTTTTGCATTCAACTTATGTACATCAGAAGATCGGTCTTCCCCCCTGTTTCCAAAACTTTGCTATGGTTTCAAATCGCCGGAGTACAACAAAAAAGCAACCGCCGGTCTCTCAGATCTGACACCACCAAAACCACAGCAACCGCCGCCACGAGCTCAGCCACGCGAAATCCACCGACTGACTAACATTCAAAATCATCAATACAACCAAACCTGTTGTGCTAATTCACCGGAGGATCTTCGGCGCAGGACATCACCGACAGCCGGCTAGGTTTCCGCTGGAAGTCACCGCGGCGCTTAATCTGGTGCGACGAAGGCCGGATCAGCGCCGCCAGGGCTCGCTTCACCAGATCGCCCTCCACCGTTCCGATCCTCACCAGCGAATTCTTCATCGCGGATCTCTGTATCGTGAGGTTCTTGAGTGAATACGCCATGGACGGTGGCGAAGGAGTCGCCGCCGGTGCGCAGTTCTTATGCAAACTACACCGGAACGATCCAGGATGCGTCGTCGGGGAACACAAGCACGTTCTCTTGCACGCGCTCTGCTTCCGCACCACGCTAGGCTGATCGCGCGGCGACGACATCGCCACAGAACGCCGGGGGGAGCTGGATCTGTCGATCGACATGCGGACGGACGGCGTCGGGGTGATCGGAGCGAATCCGTGGAGGTTCACGCGCGTGGGGGACGCGGAACGGCCGAAAAAGCTAGATGATGTCGACGAATAAAAGCTGGAAGAGGAGGAGGAGGAGCCATACGACGCCATATTTGAATACGAGCCGGCGCAGGAAGAAAACCGGCCGGACGGGGAGCGGGACCGGCGGAACGCCGACATGACGGGGCCGTTGGAACAGCTTTTATTAGAAGAAGATGACATCTGGGACGCCGTTTCTGATTTCATCTAGCTACTGTGTGTGAGAGAAGGAGAAGATTGGGGGCTGGAAAAAAGAATTGAATATATTTTCAAAAAGTGCCCTAGGGCTCTTCAGTTTGGCAAACCTAGTTGATCTCAAAGGCCAACTTTATAGGGTGGAACGGGTAGGGATGACGATGAGTGGCAGTGGTGTAAATTAGAGAGGATGCGGAGGGCAGGATGGGAAATGGACATGATGAGCTGGAGGAACGGTTGGGTGGATTGGGTTGTAAAAGTTGTAACATAGGTACTTTTAATATTGAAACTCTTTCGTTTTATATTTGATTTTTTAATATTGGCACATTCCTTTTTTTGTAAAATTAAAATTAATTTTATTCACTCAATTAACTTTTTACCATATCTATGCAATCTCCTCCACTCATTTTACTTTTCAAAAAAAATGTGTCCATTGACTTGGAGTCAATATTTAAGGACCATAGGGAGTAGGTACATTTTGTTTGAAACAATGTTCATTAAAAGTTAATTCTCTATGTCCCATCTCAAAGTTCAAACTTCACTTTATGTTATTATTCACTATCCAACTTTAATCACATATTTAAATAGATATATAAACAATAATATTATCGTATGTGATATTATTGAATTCGTCTTAACAAGTGGTTTCTGAAAAGTAAATTTTTATTTACCGTTATTATACGTAGTTAAACATATTAACGATTAGACAAGTTTCTTGATGAGCGTGAAAAAATTCTGTAAAATTTGAGTTGGAACGGAAGGAGCACCTAATTTCAAATGGATATTTTGGGAAATGGTAAATTCATAAGAGCAAATACGTACAAGAAGATGGCTAAACTCCCTACCCAGATTAGCACTT
Source organism: Rubia balearica (assembly GCA_032355405.1). Lineage (NCBI taxonomy): Eukaryota > Viridiplantae > Streptophyta > Magnoliopsida > Gentianales > Rubiaceae > Rubia > Rubia balearica. The sequence continues at coordinate 10,845,142 of JAULKJ010000009.1, forward strand.
ATTCATCTTAAAACAAGGCATAGAGTACATTTTAAAATTTTATATAATTCTTTATTTCACAATAAATTGTGATAAGACGGTCTGATACGAGTTTTTCTTATTAATTTATTATGAAACAATTCTATTTTAAACTGCATAAGAGACCTTTTTCAGTTAAAATTGTCAAACGTTTATTATATATCTGAATAGTTATATAAATAACAATGTTACCGCACGTGATGTTGATGGATTTTTCGTAACAAATATTTTTTAGATATCAACTTTTGTTGTGTTGTTATTACACGTATTACAAATATTAACAATTAAACATATTTTTAAAAATTGTGAAAAAAATTCTGTATAATTTAAATTGAGATAGAGAACATTTTTTCTCATCACCCCACAAGTTGAGGTTGGAGTAAAAAAAAAGAACAGGATACACGTTGATGTTAATTAAAATGGAGCAGAGAAACACATTGGAACTAGGGATGATCATGGGTCGGGTTTAATAACACTCAAATCCGATTCTAAGAAAATTTAGTTAGACCCACATCTGATCCGGACCCGTAGGGTCTAAAAATTTTAGACCCGGATCCAGACCCGATGGATATGAACGGGTCCTAAATGGGTCTAATATTTTTCCTTCACTAATATATATATATATATTATCTTAAATGCAAATAATTGAAATTCAATATGTATTATAATTGTTTTTTCAAGATAAACAAAATATACAATACGTATTATTTGTTGAATTTGAAATAAAAATACAAAGAGAATATGAAAGTAATTTAAAATTTTGGGTAAAATCATATATAGTTAGGCTTATATGGGTCTACGAGTTGAGTCTGGGTCTTAGTACTTTAGACCCTGACCCGTACCTAAAAATCTAGACCCATACCCGGACCCGATGGATACAAATTTTTGGACCCATACCCGACCCAATGGGTCTAGACCCTGTGGGTCTGGGTCGGGTCCTAGACCTATGACCATCCCTAAACCCACTGACCCAATCAACCCCAAAAAACCTTCAATATTTTTTTGGGTTAACCTTGTTGGGTAGACGTATTGTCTCAATAAATATCAAGTCACCGAGGGAGGTGATTCGAACCGGGTTCGGGTAGCAGGTCAACACATATTTATATTACCCTCACCATTAATTACAGGAGTTGGGTGGACCTATTTAGCCCATTAACCCAAGTAACGTGATATCTAACCAATTTGTTTCTCAAGTTGGCAAGTCAGGTTTGACGAGATGTGTGGTTGCGAATTGATTTTGGGTTGGTGAGTCAACACTCTTCACTCTTTACCAAACCATTTAATCAAATGTGTCATTCAGGTTGAGCCATTTGATCCACCAACCAATTTAACCTCAAACCTTGTCCGCTATTTTTTTTCATTTTTTTTGTCGGGCTGGAAATTGTAACCCATATTTTAACCCTTAATTTATAGGAAGTACGCTCTATCTTTAAATTTCTTCAATCATGGTTAACTCGAGATAAATGAAATGGACAATAACATCCTTAATAAAATATAAGGTTTTATTTATTAAAAAATGTGTATCTGTATTTCTATCTTAATCTAAAAGCGATATTGTAGATTTTTAAATTTATCTAATGTGATATTTAATTGTTGGATTGTTTAGGCATTGAATCCACGAGGAGACATTAGAAAAGTATTGTCCCCCTAAAATCCATCCCACAATTGTGAAAAAACTAAAGCAAAAGCACATTTCACTATTCACTTTTTTCAATCGTTTGCTCATATTTTAAAACCACTAAACACTGACCAACAAGAATCCTTATACGGGGACTCTTTTATAAGAAGAGTCTTAACAAATGCATATTAGGACACTTATAAAATTAAACGTCCTAATATTGTGTAAAACATTAAAAAATGTCTCTCTATATATATATAATATAATTAGGACATTATAAAGCGATCCAATATTAGAGCTGTTGTGACATTTATAAGTGTCCTAATAGAGGTATGTTAGGACGCTTATAAATTAACGTCCCAATACATGTGTAATTAGGACATTAAAAAGCAGCATAATATAATAGGAAGCATAAAAAAACACTATATCTTGTCTATAGAGTCGCTTAATATAACGACCCAAGATCTAAAGGGACTCATAATGAGAGGGCGTTTTAGAAGCATCATATGAATGGAAGCACCCTTATAGAGACCTATTGAGACACTTTTAAGCATGCTAATAGGGCTTTTGTGCTGTAGTGAACCAACAATAATTCATATATGAGAAATAATTTATCGTTCGCTTGTCGTCACTATTCACATGAAATGTCAAAATTAAAGGTTTTCATCTATTGACTTCTCCCATATTAATTTTAGGTCAAGATCCGCTCCACTAAACTAGTAGTACTGAAGCATAACATGTCAAGTATGGAAGTAGTTGTTATGCTAATGGTGGTCGTCATCTGTATACAAGCATACACATACACTTTAAAGTTGCTACGAACATATTAAAAAATCATAACGTTAGTTAATCTAAAATTTAACTTCAAACTAAAAGAGAAAATATGAATAGATCGAGTACGGAAAAATGTGTTAGTTGATGGAGTAGAGGAAAAAACATTGGGGTTCATGTTGTAGGAACTAAGTTATGGTTGTCAATCCCATCACATTCGTGTTATATGTGTTTGGGTTGGCGAGTTGAAGTGGTTATCACAAACCCAACCTATATATCCTTAAATGACGCAGTCAGAATATCAAGGAGATTCGCAAGCATGAATCTTGAAGAACAATTAAGGTTTGCAAGTACAAACCCTAGATTTTAGTTCTGGAATGCACCAGAGAGAAAATAATCTCAAAAATAATATCATGATTGAATGAATAAGATATCCGAACATGATGTCTTTAAATACTAAAAGGACAAAACCAAAAATAAGAAAGAAAAGGAAATTTTGGAACTAATTTCCGAAATAATAATAACATTAGAAAACAATTTAAAAAAAATTAAAAAAAATAGTAAATTACGATTTTGAGGCCTTAAACGACCTCAAATGGCAATTCTGGCTACGCCTTATTCTGACTCCGGCGTCGCCTTATTCTGAATCCGAATGCAAAAGTTAAGTTCAAAACCGTACCGAACCTTTATGGCGATCCATCGTTTCTTCAATTTTCATGGCCATTTGCCCTGCATCATTAAATGAGTCAAAGTATCAAACCAAAACCAAACTTTAACACCCAAACATGATCTGTATAAACAGTTTCTCAATTTATCTACAAACCTTTTAATGGGCGAACAACCCAACCCTTGGAACATACTACGTACAACCCCAGGTGGCGAAGGGTCAACATCGATGTGCCAAACCTCCCATCGATTAGTGTCATTTCAAATTTCATTTCACAAATCATTTACAATCAAACTAAATTTACTCTATAAACCAAAAAATCCAACATCTACCAATATTTTAAAAATGATACATATCATACTAAGTAAATTAGTTAAATTCATCACACTTATTTGCACTAATATATAACTAACAAAAAAATCTTTTGATTGTGCCTCTTCATAAACACGTGCCCATAGAATGATTATACATTCGGACTACGATTTAAAAGATAAATTAATATTAATGAAGAAATATATTTAAAACTTGGTCAAGTATTTTGATATATTTATATTATTCACTTAAGTAATTAGCGTTATATATAGATCGGATTGATGCACTTTTGACTGGTTTATATTCAAGTTACACAAATTAACCCGTATAATCTACTAATCCAATTAACCTTATCTCATATTCAAAATTTTGTGAGTTATCCGCATCATGTGTAGAATTGCTAGGAAAAGAATTAAGTATCTCTTTAAGAAAAAGAGACTGATAGTGGCACTACTGGCACTACTGTGACATGGGAATATAATTGCATTATAAAAAGGTTGATAATTTATTTATTCAAAAATATTATTTGATGTCATCCTCATAAGAGGTTAAATTTTAAATGAGAGGAACTCAAAATTACTTTTTACAACCAAGTTATAAGTTTAAAAAAAATTAATGATTCAAATGACACTTTTATAAGTTTGTTGAGGTATAAATATGTTTTACCCCTCAAAAGTTATTTTTCCATATTCTAATTTCTCACAAAATATCAAAACTTGTAGTTAGAATAGAAAGAATTGATAGTTTTACTTTTAACATATGAATTTACCATTAAAGGAAAGAGAAACTTATACTTTTAATTTTAATTTTTGGAACAAAAAACATGACCAACTTCTGATTTATTAAGAATGAGCAATTGTCAATCATTAAGATACACTTGTAGTGTGGATATATTTTTCTATATCTATCTCGTACGTATTTGGTATTTGAGATAATCATACACAAATGTTTAAACGCATAATTCAAGATTTTATTTATTATAAGATGTATTTAAAGGCGTGTTCGATGTAATTTGTAATTGTGCATTTCCTCATATTTGATTTACAGTTTATTAAATAAATTTTATGAAACAAATTAAATGTATATTTATTATTGTAAGTGATAAAAATTTTATATCGATATTAAGAACATGCTACAAAGGAGAGGGGATTTTGATGCAGCTAATGGGTGTGTGACAAGCTGGATGTGTTGCTAACAGAACAAAACTACTTCTCAAATCAAAGGGCAAAAACAGAATGGTTCAGAGATGTAAACAAAAACACATGTTTCTTTTACAAATAGGTGAAGAACAGACGAGGGAGAAATCACATCATGCAACTCAATGAAAGCTTAGGGTTTGGGTAACTGAGGCACGGAACTATGTGCAGTGGTCATGGATCAAGTAAGCACATTATTCATAAAAGAATCAATCATGATGCATGATGCGTTTGGACCATCAAGCCTATTAGATCTCCTGGAACTCATTCAACCTTTAGTAAATTGCAACCAGCAATCAACAGAGCAAGCTAATAGAACTTGCTAACTGAGAGGAAGTCAAAATAGTTATCTTCCAAATGGGAAAGTGGAAGGCCCGGGCTCCAAACGGTAACCCCACCGAGATTTATTAGCCTTTTGGAACGAAGTAGGGGGCTATTCTTACTAAAGCGATCCAGAAATTTTGGAAGAATGCTTAAAGAACATAATAACACGAGCATTATTACCAACTCAAACCTGTGATTTAAGATCGATAAGTCTATGCAATGTAGCGTATAAAATCATATTAAAAGTCCTAGTGAACAGACTTAAAAATAATAATGAGATATCTAGTCTAGGGAAATCAAGCAGCATTCGTCCAAGGGATATCTATAGTCGAAAACTCTTTAATAGTGCACGACATGATACAAAATATTCAGAAGAAAAAGAAAGGGAAAAAGGTCACTGCTGCACTGAAAGTAGACATGAGTTAAGCGTGTGTTAAAGTCTTTTAAACCTTCCTTGAGAGCATCATGGGATGGATGGGGTTCTCATCAGTGTGGATCATGGAGTGCATAATCATAATGATGTATTCCATTAAATTTAATGGAATATATTCACAAAATTTCAAACCAAAGCAAAGTTTGAGGCATGGCTGCCTCCTATCTCTTTTCCTCTTATCTTATGCTAGGACACATCCATGATTGCGTCACCTCCCCTAGAGCCTAGAGTTCCAGTAAGTATGCAAAGGAATTCAATGTGAACTTGGAGTCCATCAACTCTTAAACCTAATGTTTCCAGATGCTTGCATTTTTCTTCTTCTAAGCAATAGAAAGGGGTACAAGAATTTTAGCATCCACGCTCAAGTTTTTTGCGACTTACTCAGGCTAGTGCCTCAATTTCGAGAAATAAGTATTCCTGATTAGCCTGAATGCAAAATGCTTACAAAAAAAACTTATCAAAGTAACCTTCAACATCAAGGCCGACCTTTTCCAAGAGAAATACTTGGGCCACAACATTATTTTGAAGGATCCAAGGCCAGACTGTTCAAAAGTCTACAAAGTAAAACAATATCAAAGACAACAGCGTGGAGGAAAAATGACATGTCGGTGATGGGAAGAATAACCTTTTGTAAGCATGTGCTCATGGCTCTCTCACAATATACCATCACAATGGTCATAATTCTAGAGACAACCACCAAAAAGGTTGACAAACATATGGCAAGGTTCATATAGGCAGGCGATCTGAAAGGGAGGGGAATCCACTGAATATCCTGGTCAAAATTGTGTGCATCAAAGTGGCAGTGGTGGGGGTAGGGGTGTTCAAATGCGGGCACCGACACTTTCGGGTACCCGCACATCCGGGTACCCGCATGTGCGGGTAGTAAAAAATGCGGCATGTGGCCCGTCCCGGAAGAATTACGGGTACCTGCATTGTCGGCCCGGGTAACAGGGTACCCGCTGTCCCGTTTAAAATTAAAGCTTTTGAGATAATTATCATTTTTTATGTAACATAAATTTGTTTTAGTGCAAGAAAAATGTCTTTATAATGATGGTAATGTAGTTTAACAATTTAATTCTCGTGACATTTTCTTTTACAAATAATTATCACCTTTTATCATTAAAAAGTCAACATATAATGATTAATAATAGTAACATCCGTAATCATCATCATCATTCCCTAG
>JAULKJ010000009.1:10897612-10912148 GCA_032355405.1 Rubia balearica
AGACCAGTTTGACCAGCTGGAGTAATAAGAGGATAATAAGATCTAAGCAGACGTGCAGCAGCACTCCAAGCAGCAAGCGGATCTCCTGCACGAACAGCTGACAGCAATATTTCTCTCAAGACAACCATCTGGAGGGTACTCCACTGAGACTCGAATAATGACAGAACCAAGTTCTGATGCATTTTTATAGCATCGTGAGATACAGGTCCTGCTTCCTTCTGCAAATGAAACCCAGAGCCAAAATGAGTTTTGAGGATTATTTGAGCTTAGGTGCAGAGCCAAGGATGAATGGACAAACAGAACAAGTGATAAGAAGGGAGATAATATCACGGAGAGTTAAAAGTGGGAGAATGATCCATATATATGGTTACTAAATACATCAACACATGTTTGAGCTTCGTTATTCAATGGATCCAGCTATATACTCTACACGTCTGATAGCTAATACATTAACTCACCTTTGAGCTTGGGTATTCAATGGATGCTTTACTTTGAATTCGATAAGCTTTAGTTGTCATTGCTAACACTTGCAAAGCACTAATAGCAGCCAGTCTGTTTTCTTGTTGCAAATACAACTGAGCCACCAGCCGGGAAAAAAATGCAGCTTTCCTATGATACCCAAGTGTGCCGAAGAGCCGAGCTATTTCTACATATAATATTAGTCTGTCACTTGCATCTATTAAAGATTTTCCTCCATCGGCAGCAGTTGTCAGCAACTCGGCCACATCCTTAGATAGCTCAGGCCTGTCAATAGACAAAGGAAAGAATATTGACACAGAAAACCTAAATCAAGAAGGAAAAAAGTAAGTGTAGTATTTTTTTGCCATAAAACTGCACAGCCAAATTTTTACATCATTGACCAATAAAGTCACCATGAGAAAATCTATTGTCTTTGTACATAACAGATTTGTCACCATCATGATCAGTAAAGATGGTCTTTATTGAATGTACTATCTAGAATTCTTTTTAGATCCTGTCCGAGTTAATTGATACTGATCAGGTCTGTTTGGATATGCAATTATAGGTTATGAATAGTACATTCCCCACATATATGGTGCCAGATACACTGTCTGCTTTACTTGACCTCTTAAAACATAAAGGTATACGCATAGGTTGTAGAAATCACCTGCATAGAAACCTGGCCAGCTTCAACGTCGCTTCAAGCTCAAAGCTTAAGGGAGAAACCCTGTGCACAACAACTTAAACATTACTCCAATTGTGTTCGGGGAAAAATGCCTCCCTTTGTTAACACATAAAGAGCCATGATTCAAATGTTTTTTTCCATTGAAAGAGTCATGTTTACATATTTTGACATTCCATATCTTTCTTTATATAGATATATGTGGTCCAAAATCGTCCAAAATCATCCAAAATGAATAATGATAGAAGTGGAGAATATTGGGACATAAGGTTTGTTTCATGTGTTTTATCACACCATCCCTAAAATATTGAAAGGAAATATACCTCTGGGCGTTTTCTTGGATAAATGACTTTCTGTAGTGCACAATAACACTATCATATCGTAACCTGACTTCCTCCTCTAAAGATGGATCCACATGACCCATCGGCCCCATTCGATCTACCTGAAGAAAGAAAGTGATTCAAATTAGATTTCCTCCCTTCTAGGTAGTTAAATTTCCAAGGACAGGTAATGAAACAGAAATCCATTGTAAAATTAAGTAAATAACTCGTTAAAACCATGTGAAAAGTTGAGAGCTACAGTATTCACGCATAACCTTGCCTTTTCACATATAAATATAGGGTTTGCCTGGTTGCCATTGTAAACTATGATAAATTCAGGGAGTATAATACAGTTACCGCCTGAATGAAATACCAATTTAATTAAAACTTAGGCTTGTTTGGTTTGTGGAACAGATGAAAGACAAGTGATGATACAAGAGTAAGGAGAAAGATACTTGCTTTACCAGAACACCAAGCCTACCTGTTTAAAAAATTAGAGATATTACTTGAGAATATAGATATCGTACTCTGAGAAAACATATATTGTCACAGATTCATCAAGGTGATATTTTGTCTTATGCCATAAGTTGTTGAGACCCAGTAAACATGGAGCGCAGCAGTTGTGAGATATGATATGAAAAATGAAATACAAGGAGAGGGAAAAGGGTTGGTGCTGACCAGCAAAGCGCAGACACTACCCTCCATTGCCCCAGCATACCAGAAAAAATCCCCAGTCAACCTGGCAAGGTCCAATGCAGTAGAATAATGGGCATTGGCATCAACAGGAGATCCCGCTAATAAGCAGTAATCTCCAAATGTTTTCTGTGCTCGACCGAGTCTGCGCTTCTTGGACTTGATCACCTGCATTGGAGTGGGCAGAGTCAATACTCGGCCATGGAATGTGATGGTAATTGAACAGGAGGACATGTAGGAAGTTAGAAGCAGAGGGAACTAACTAACTAAATAAATAAAAAGATCAGGACACCTAAAACATAAACCTCCTCAGAGCTAAGAGTGGCTTGAGAGTCCAAAGGTGTCTTGAGAATAGTTCCAGAGGATTCAGTTTGTGAGACCCATTTCTCAAATTGCATCAGCAAGGATGCAGCTAGATCCTGCATCATTGTTTGGAGGTGAAACTGCTGAGTGAGGGTATCCGCGGGTGGAAACAGAATGAGGTTAGTCCCCTTGTTGGTTTCATCATCTAGCTGCAACAACAAGAAGAAGATTAGTCTCCCAGACGACAATGGATAATACTGTGTAGTGAGAAAAAGAATAGGTACCTGAGAATCGGCCGGGGAAAAGGCGAAGCAGCGCTGAACGAGAGAAGAGGAGTATCCTTTGCAGGCGGAGGCGAATTGTTGGGAGATGGAGGTGAGATCTGGGGAGGAAGGGCAGTGGGAGATGCCAACGAGGGCAAGGATTTTGCGATTGGACTGGAAGCCCTCCCAAGGACTGGGCGGGGAGCCGCCGATGATGAACTTGAAGCGGAGGCTGCCGGAATCCCAGGGCTGGTTGTAGAAGGGAGATTTCTGGTGCTCCGTGTAGAAAGAGCTGATGGAGGAGAGGGATATGGTGTGGTGCCGGACCAGCATTGACGTGTACTCCCGGAACAGCTGCGACGGGATTGATCCGATCGGGACCACCGCCACCCGGATCATACACCCCGTCTCGATGCTCACGTCTGGCTCCATTTTCGATCTCTCTGAGCAAGGGTTCTTCAGTGGAGCAAATCAGGATCGGAAGATGTTTGATTGGAGGAGGAGGTGTCTGCGGCAGTTATTAAAAGTAACAAGGGGCGGGGTTGTAGTTTGCCCATTCTTCGGGTGCTTGTGTTGTAAATAGTCGATGCTACATCGATACGACGTCGTTATGTACCTCTTCTCCAGACACCGCCGAGTCTGCAACTGTGAGCTGATTAGTCCCCGGCCGACCGATGGCTGATAGTGAAGTGACGGTGTGTCGTCTCCGGAAAGCGCTGGAATCATGCACCGAGCTAACCGAAGCTGGTGATTTTGTCAAATGCGATGAAGAGCTGGTTGCGTTCCTAAACTCCGTGTCAGAGGCTATTGCGGATGACGACGGCGGGTTTGAGAGTAAGGCTTTCGAAATCCTCACCGAGATTCATCAATTCATTACTTCTTCACCAAGTCAGGTACGCATTCTGGCTGCTCCTCTGCAGTTTGCGATCCGCGACGTGCAGGTTCTGATTAGGGCTGCCATGTGATGTGCAGGCGGTCATTGATGCAGTGTCGTTCCAGCTGCCCAAAGTAGCTGCTAGGTTTGGGTGCGCATCTCAAAGATGCCTGGAGACTGCTGAGTCGGTGGTGGACTGTTTCACCCACAAGTGTAATTCCCGCGACATGCTTTCCATACTCTGTGAGGTAATCATCATCCTCATCATCATAATTCAGTGTTATCTGCAAACGTGGTTTGATTGTGATTGGACTGCGCAGGCATTAGCTCCACCTACTCAAATGTTCAACCTTCCTGCTTACTTCATTCCTTTGTTAACCGCCTTTCCTAACGGTATCTTCGCTCACTTGCTCAACCTGGTCAAGTTCTATTCTGCGGTTTCTAATCAATTGACTTTCTGCATTCAGTTTTTGTTTCATTAAGGCGGCGCCCCTTTCAGAACGTAAAATCAGCTCTTCCGATTATTCTCAACACACTCAACTCACTCTCACGTGACGATGATGATGCTCTGCATCTTGTAAAATTGTTTCAAACACTGAACTGCATTGCTGATTCCATAAAAACACTCTGTCTCACATTGGTCCGTCGTCATTTCTCAGATCAATTAACTTTGTTTAAAGATATATATGTTTCCTGCAAATTCTTGAATCAGTTTCTCTGTGATGCCGTTTTCTGCTGCAGCAGGGTGAGGACAGCGACACATTGCGTGCTTTGTTGGGATTGTTTGTCTTGCAGACTATGGTACTGCTGACGTCCTTCATCTTTCAAATTATGAATGCTTCAGTGGTTGGCCGACTCAAATTATGCATTCTTCTTCTGTAGGCCCTTCTTTCATTGGCCATGAAACATACACCGACAGATTGGCTTCCACTGGTGATACATCTGTCTCAGTTTCTCCCATTTTGTGGTTTATCATATGCTCGTCTGATCACGGGGAGCCATGTCAGTGGCCTTTTGCATATGGCACTTGGAGGTAATATATATTCTCGGTGCTCTTACTGCTAGAATTGGGCTGCTTTGGCTTGTGATCTGACGTTGCTGTCAAAATGCACAGATGATCAAGATGATTTCATGGGTTCTTTTTCTCATATCTGGCTCGGTGCATCACTTACTGGTTGAGCTAGCAACTCTTGTGTGTTGTTCTTTTGTGTCTGTATCTTATAAGTAGCTTTCATATCCATAATCATGTTCTTGCCTCATTAGCTCTCTTGAAACTCCAATGTAGTAATTTGGGGTTTGAAGTGGAATGAGGTCGCTATTGCTGCTGAGGAAGATTTGTCATCTCTCGTGTATGAGCTCCAAACCAGCCGGACTAAAAGGTGGGAGGCAGTAGGCATGTTGAAGCATGTTTTCTTGTGTGTAAATTTGCCATGGCCGTTGAAGCAACAAGCTATAAACTTCCTGCTTAGTATATTAGGGGGGAACTCATTGATACCTCCTGATCAAGATGCAGATTGCTCTGAAAATATGCCATCTCTTTATACTACTTTGCAGGTAATTGCTTTGAATTGTGATCCTAAAAATATATTTTTCTTTGGTGACAAATGAGGGTAGGTGTATTGTAGGCTATTCAAATGGTAATTATGCGCTCACCTGAGGCAGTCGTACGAAAAAATGCATTTGCTGCATTCAAAAAGGTTAGTAAGCTATGGTTCTGTAAATTCTTTAAAAAAAATAATGTTTGGTAAATTTCACCTTCTTAGTTGATCTCTAATCTATTGTTTCACCTAGCTAGTTACTCGCTGATATTCCAACTTCACCAAGATTTGACATTTTGAGGGCAATGATAGAGAAGAGTGATTCTTCTTCTATGGTAAGTGCTTAAAAAATGCATTTAACTAATCCTTTCCAAGTAACACGGTGTCTGGAATATCTATGCTTTAACTGGTTCTATGATGAAGATTGCGCTACTGCTAGACTGTGTGAAGGAGGAAATGCGTGCAGAATATAGTAAAACAAGTACAGCTGTAAAGCCGTTGTTAAATGTAGATAGTGGATCGAGTGCAAGTTCATGTTTCTGGAGTGCTGGTGCCCTCGAGCTGGTGGAGCTGGTTCTAAGGCCTCCCGGAGGAGGACCTCCTCTTCTTCCTGAGAACTGTGATGCGGTCAGACTCAGTTGCATGCTTTGAAACAAATTTCCTGGCAAAGCTACCAGTATTCATTTGATCAGCAGACAACACCCTTTTAAACTGATTTTATGAGACCGTGTTTCGTGTTGCAGGTTCTATCTGCTCTTAATCTCTACAGATACATTTTGATCACTGAATCTACTGGTAGGCTCTTTTCGTAGTCCGCTTTATTTTACTCCCTCGGTTCTATCTTATCTGAGTTTTAACACAGGAAAAACCAACTACACGGGAATACTTGTTCAGGACCGGCTGAAGAAGTTGCACAATGAATGGCTTCTACCTTTGCGCATTCTTGTGATGAGCATCACTGCAGAAAATGACGAGGATGGTGATGATGTGAGGATGGATATATCGTGTGGGCTGAACCCAATTGAGTTTGTGTTGCATCGATGCATTGAACTCACCGAACAAAACTTGAAATGTTAGAAGAAGTCTCTTTTGCTTGTATTGTATTGTATTTGGAGGAAACGCATGAGATTGAGCAAGTAGTAGTGTTGCATTTGAACCTAGGAGAAAACGAAAAGCTATGTATTTGGTCCAGCTGATATTCAGAAAGACGCTAGAAAGTGTGTTTTAACATTATGAAGTAGGAGAGGAGCGGCTAAAAAATGAATAAAATGTGTGAGCTAATGCAAAATGCCGACCACCTGTGGTTCCAGTTTTAACTCCATGCGGGCAGGGGCTGTAGGTAAAAGCACAGCCAGTTTCAAGTCATGGCACTAACCCTTTCTTCCTCGTCGGATGGCATCATGTTTAAATCCGGCAGAGCAAAGGGACCCGCCCGGCATGATGATGCTGTGCAGATGAGGTCGAACTGCAAGGCAACGCGGATGAGAAAAGATTGAGATGCACTCGTGTGGATGGAAGTGAGGGAAGAGTACCTTGACTGTGTTGAGGCTCTGGCTCCTCACCCTTTGTTGGTTGAGAGAGAGGTTCATTGAAGCCAAGTCCTGGCACAACAATTCCAGAGTCTAAACAACAAACGAATCCAAAGAGCTATGAAAAATTAAAAGGCACAGTGCGTACTCTCTTAAGACCGACTCTCTCCTGCAGTAACAGACTTTCTTCTTCCTTGAGCTCCGCGAAACTCTGCAATGAGATGAGCAATCCGATTAGGTGAACAGTCAATACCCTCCACCATTAAAAAAACAAGTTGAAAGTTACCCTCTTCTTCTTTGATGATGAAGAGGAAATGGTGTTAGTGACATCATCGCCATAAGCTCCCTGGTCCAAAGCAAATGGGGACCCATATCAGCATATTTGTGTGGAAAGATTCTTCCAGTACGCAAAGGGAGAGTGCAGGAATTCGTGAATGTCGATAATTCAATAAACAAAACAGCCCCACTGACCACCACCTACGCCCTACCTCTCTCCAGCCACATCTCTGCAACCACTTTTCCATTTTTTCAAAGGAAGAGAGAGAGAGGACATCCTCTACATTTGCGTCCAATTCCAACCCTAGCATTATTCTATTCATTTCCCCAGATCCGATTGACCCCGACCTCCTCAAATATCAACAATCTTATTCTCCCCGCCCTCGTCTCCCGTGAAGCAAATCAAACTGGTGGAGCCGAGGCCACTGGCCAGCAGCAGCAGAAGAAGACAGAGAGAAAAGGACACCAAAAACTAAAACAGAGGCTACCAATCCATCCCCAATTTCACAATCATCAACTCGTTTTTTATTAGGAAGAATTAATTAGCTCCTATTATCTCATCTCATCAACTCACGTGACACACACCAACCAATGCCCGTGGCTGCAAATCATAGATCCTCCCCCATCCAAAGTTAAAACCCTCTCCTCTTCCTCCCACCGTTGACCCGAACCACCCCTTCTTCTTTTCCACCTCCCTCAAAATTGAAACCAATAAAAAATCCTTCAAAACCATTCAAATTAAAAACCAACCAAAAACACAAGAAACCAATGGCGGTCTGAAACTGGAAAACAGTGGACTGATGAAAACGTGGACATCCAAAGATTCCAAACCTCACGTGTAGTTAAATTCAATGACAATTAGAACACGAATTCCGGCCCACGTGTAGCTAAGGCCGGTGAAGAAGGACAAACGAAAGGGTGGGACCCATTGGGAGTTGAGAGTGGGAGAATACAAACCTTGTTGGATCTGGATAGATCGGAGGGAGGTCGGCTGGAGTTGGAGTTGGAGTAATCTCCGTCGCTGGCTCCACTCCATGACAGAGGCGTGGTGGGGCTACGGCGTGTGCCGGTCATGGCGGCGTACTCTTTCCGGGGCTTCGACCTGCGCTGACGGTGACCCCACGCACACGGCAGCAGGAGAAACGGATGTGGCGGATGGGATGAGGATTGAGTGAGGCGAGATAGAAGCTCCGCCACGAGGATGTCGTTGGACAGAGCAGCCGCCACCCAGTCATCCTTCATGTTCATCCTTCACTCCGACCAGGGCCGATGCGGAGGCGATAAAGGGTACAAAAAAATACAGGTGAAGGAAGAAAGGTTTAGAAATGGAGATGCAGTAATGGAGGGTGGCGGAGAGAGGGAGGGAGGGAGAGGAGACAGTGTGTGAGAGGGAAACTGACTTGGACAGCAAATAGTATGGGATTTATAAAGCAAATGAAGCGCCTGAATTTTCACAATTTTTCCCTCCCTATTTAATTCCTTCCCTTTTTTGATGAAAATATTGGATAATTAGACGTGCGGAATCAGAAAAACATAAGAATATACATTCTCCTTCCGTCCCACTATAAATAACATATTTACTTTTGGACTAAATTTTTAGGAATTATGGTGGTCTACATGTTTAGAAGGGTAGGATTAATTGATGAATTTGGATAAAAAATTGGGATAATTTTAAGCATTAAAATCATGCCATATTTTGAAAAAGAATAAAATATGTATTTATTGGTGGAACGAACTAAAATAGAATGTGTGTCATTACTCGTAGACGGAAGGAGGATAGTAGAGAGATTAGAGAGAGGGGGGCTGAGAAAATAAACTCAAATCCTCCTTCTAGTTGCAGTTGGGTGGAATAATTTTGGTTTTATTTTATTTGTCCTATTTTGGGGGAAATGAAGAGGTAGTTTCTTCGGTTGAAAGCAATTTTTTGTACTTTCAATAGGCTAGTGAGTAGTGAGACTCCTATACTAAAACTCCCTCCATCATACTCAAATATATATATTTGATCGTTAATTTATTTGTCTATGTATAATAACAATAAATAAAAATTTGAAATTTTGAAAGTCCTTATTACGATGAATTTAATTGTATCACATACGATAATATTATTGTATATGTGTCTATTCAAACATGTGGTAAGTGCGCAGATTAAAATAGAATAGGGGTGTATGTATTTGTATTCCGGCCGCGTTCGTCGTCGGAGACGACGAGCAGATTTCATCTTTTTTTTGTTTCCCACTTTAGCAAAACGATGTCGTTTTGCTAAGGAATCCGCCAAAAAAATAAGGGCCCAATCGGCCCATTAGGTTAGGCAGAAACCCCTTGAAAGGCAGAAGCGAGGCCGCTGCACAGCCTGCTTCCATTTCCAATTCCATCCCGCATTCCCGCGCGCCATTTCCATTCTCCCTGAGGCCTGAGTCCACCGCGGCGCCGCCTATCGCCGCAGTCACGCCCCGCCGACGCGCGATTTTTTTTTTACCGCTTTTCAGCTACCCCTTCTTTCAACTCCTGGTTCCGCCACTGACTGTATGCGTACAATACATTCAGGGTGAAACAACCATACCATGGAAGGTGGCACCACAGATCTGGGAAATCCATAGAATGAAGTACTCACACAAGATTCAGTTCAAGCAAGTGTTTAGAGAACAAAATCAAACAGCTCATCATCTCGCTCAACTAAATTTTTAGCCTTTCAATCAAAATTATCTTATTTGTGAGCTTTTTTACAACGATCTGAATCAGGGAACGAAGATGGCTATCCAAGATAATGCCTTGCAGTTACCAACTTTGCATACGTACACTGTATAGCCTCCCTGCTCATGCTTGATTTCTATTGCAACTACAATAAAGATTTTCATCAATTATGGCTCAATTTTTCTTCTACTCGCATTAGAGAAAATCAAAGTAGGGTGTCTCTAGCCGTTGTAAATTCGACACGAGGGGTGGAGTATTTACAGCGAAAACACTTCCATTCACTACCCTTTTTTCCTATTATGACTGGTTCTATTATGAGGTCCAACACTTCACTTGGTCTTATAATCGTTTGTTTTAGAGGACTCAATTGTGTACTTAATTTTTATAAGGCTATGGGAGCCTATTAATTCCCCCACTCACTACGTTGAGTGTTTTGGATTGAAAAAAAAAACTGGGACGAATGGAGCAGATTGAGCAGTAGTAGTTTTAACCAAAAGCCTACTCCATGTTATGGTGAGGACGCAGTAAAAACAAATTTATGTTGAAATCGTGTTAGCAATCATCAAGGCTATACATGTGGATAATACTGAACGAGAACCAATAGGAATCGATAATATGGTCAATCCCAACACAACCCAAACAATCCTGGGTCAAGTACAAGAGAAGGAAACAAAACAGGCCAAATTAGGAGAGATTCAACTAATATGGCTCATGCACGATGGGCAGCTCAACCAAGTCTATTCCAGCTGGATACTCATTGACACTGACACAGATTTCAAAATTCAAGATGGAATAGCAGCTGCAGCGTGGTCGGCTATACAAGGTGAAGGACCAAGTGGGTGGCAAGGATCGCGGAATATCCAGGCACTTTCGGCGGTTCAGGAAGAACTCATGGCTATTTATGAGTCAATGGAGGATGCAAGAAACAAAGCGGCATCAGATATCTGTATTCGTATAGGTTGCAAAATGGCACTCAACCATATCTACAACTTTCCAAACATCCCACCGGGACTTAAGACGATAATTATATGTATTCAATAGAATACATATAATTAAAGTCCCGGGATCAATTGTAATCAATGCTCCTAACCTGGAAAAACATATAGTATGTACCACCAAACAATTATGTATGTCAATATAAGTGGTCGACTACTCGACTCTATGTTTCAAAAAAAGAAAAGAAAAAAAGGACCAGTAATTTTAAGTTATCTTTTTGCGTATTGAAAAAGTATACGGGTACTTTTGAAATCGTGTACTTCCTCCATTTCTCAATTTGTGACACACTTATTTTAGAGATGATCTTTTGTGAGTCAGTATAAACTTTAGGCAGGGGCTTTTATGCAATTTTAACTTTCTTCTAACTCCAACGACCTATCTCTAATAAATTTAGAGGGACATATCTCTAATAATTTTACAGGGACCTATCTCTAATAATTTCTCAGGAATTTTTTTGTCTAATTTTTTCCCATCATTTTCCCACCAGCTGCAATATGCAAAATAATAATTCAAAAAAATATCAAAAAATATTTTTAAAATGCAAAAAAATCAATATGATCATCAAACTAAAAATTATAAACTCATCAAATATCAACTATAAATCATAAAACATCAACTAAAAAATTACAACAAAAAAATATAAGAAATATAAAAAATAACAAAAAATTAGAAAAAACACACAAATTACAACTATCAAACATCAACAGAAAAATATAAACTGAAAATCATAAAAATATCAACAAATATTAAATTATCAAAAATATTTAAAAACTACAAATATAAAACCAATATCACCCAAAAGCTAAAAACATAAATTCCTATCATCTAAAACTCATCCGGAAAATGAAAAACGTCAACGTACGAAAATAAACACTGTAAAAAATGAACCTATATCAGAAAAAAAACCTATAAACACCAATTCTTATCACCTAAAACTCACTTAGAAGGGAAAAAAAGTCAAAAATATCATCCTGTACAACTCAAAAAAAAACTACAAAATATCGACACATATCAACTAAAACTCACATGTGAGAGGTGAAAAAAATTACAGAGATCAACCAACAAACTACAATATCTCAAGAGTATAAATTCTTAGAAGATGCCCCGACCAAAGCAAGCAATTAACACAAGCGGTGGAGATTGATCGCGAGTTTTAGAACGCATCTTCTAAATTATACTTTCAGCTTTTGTAAATGTGCAAATTCTAGTTTAGTTTAGCCATCCGTGAGTTAGCAATCATCTTTTGGAGGCAATTATATTGCCTCAGTCCAAGGAATTTCAAACACTTATGTAAACTTGATTTTTAATGGCCCAGAACCTAATAATAACCTCCACCCTAGGGTGGTCTTATACCTTTAAAAAAAACATTCCACAGTTTTATCATATCTATACTATAACCTTTTTTAATAAGTAATCGGGTTTATAGAGCACCCGACCCTTTTCTATTAAAAATCAGCTGTTGCCAAAATTGGCGTACATAGTGGTGCCCGTAGGCTTGCATCAAAGTGGAGCCCGAAGGCTTGCATCGAAGTTGTGCCCGAAGGCTTACATCAAAAGTGGTGCCCGCAGGTTTACACATAAGTCCTAATCAATATTGCAATACTAAACGGAAAGTTTATGTGGCATTGAGAAGTGGCCCCTAAGAATAAGTGGTTTACACTGCATTGTCATACTGTTGCCACAATAATATCGACTCGAGACTACCATCAGAAATCAAAACAGTGAAGTATCAAATAATACGCACACTAAGTTTTTTGTCCACACTTCCGATGAAATATCAACGGCAATCAAAACGAAGTCATTGAACCTCTCCAACTTAACAGCTGGTTCATCTCCATTTAACCCGTAAAATCATTTCCTAAACTAGGAGATTCAAACTAGACGTTTGACTTACCAAAAATAAAAGTACGAAACATTTATTTGTTCTCCGATTAATTTATTATTATGTTGACCTTGTTTAAAATATTACTTTTATTATATTTAAATTAAATTCAGTCTAATTAATAAAAAATTATTATATTCAATTAACTTTTCTATATAAAACATTTGATAATATAATAATATTATTCTTATTATAATGGTTTTATTATTATTTTATTATTATACCCCTCTGTCCCACTTCATTTTTCTTATTTATTTTTTCACGGTATCCAATGAGCATGTTTGACCGTAAATATCTCCAGTTACCTATAATAATACAGCATAAAAATTGATATTTAGTAAATAGATATTAAAACGAATCTAACAATATCTCACATGATATTTTTATTAGATATTCATATAGATTAATTTATATTTATGGTCAAAGTTTACTAAGTTTGACTCCCAAAAAGCAATTAAGCAAAATGAAGTGGGACGGAGGGAGTAGTTGTTATTATAGACACAATATGTTTATTCTTATTTTGTTGTTATTGTATTTTTATTATTATTTCCTCTTTCCCAACCATTTATACACACTTTCCTTTTTGTTTGTCTCAATCAAATTTGCACATTTTTCGTATTAAGAATTTTTTAATGTATAATAAGAAAAAAAATATCCTAGAAATAATTTAAAATTACTCACAAAACCCTCACATATCCTCACGTCTCCCTTACCCTCACTACTTCTTATAAAACCCGCAGCCTCTCCATTCCCAATACTCCCTCTGTCCCAGCTTAAATTGCACAGCAATCATTATCTCGCAGTTCAAGAAATATGTTCGGCCGTTAATATCTTTACCTACGTATAATAACGGCAAATAAAAAGTTACTTTTCAGAAACTACGTGTTGCGACGAATTGAACAATATCACATATGTATATATTATTATTATTCATATATCTATTCAAATATGCGGTTAAGGATTGCTTTTGGAACAGTGTCCCAAAAGTAACCCTGCAATATAAGCAGGGACAGAGGGAGTATCAATATTATGGACATCTATTAATCGTAATCATCACTATTATTTGGCCCAATCGTACGAAAATTATTCGCTTTGTAAGGGTTTTTCTCAAATTACCTGACAATCATGTTGAATTAAGAAAACGATCAAATAATTCAATAAATTACAAAAGATCAAAAATGTTAATGAGAATTAAGTTTTTAACTAAGAACCCAGAGGCGGAACGTTCCTATTGATGTGGTGAATCCCTCTCAAATATTGATAATACCCAAGATTGGTTCGCATCAGTCCCACAATCTCTAAGCACCTACAAAGATTTCCGGGTTGATCGTGGGGGAAGAAACTCTAATGCCTAAATCAATATAACATACTCGAGTATCTTCATATTGAGTAGTTATCACTTACCTCATATTGACGTATCTCTTCCTTCTTTATGGTTCTTCAAGGATGTGGGATCATGGTCCGATTATCGTGTCCTCATCCTTGGATCGAGCACCCCTTTGTGCATCACACGTCAGGGTATGGAGTATCGTAGCCTCATTGGCTGGTAGTATCTTTGATATATCTGTGACATATTCATTTTGTTGTGGTGTTGCTATATTTGTGGCTTTGCTGAGCAAATTGGCCTGTCTATGCTTATTGATAAAGTGGTCTCTTGTGTTTCTTGGCTTGTTACTTTGTTGAAAGATATATCCCACATCGGTTTCTTAAAGACTAAATGACTTACATATAAGGTCTTGAGTCACCTCCACTGAGTGTCAATTGGTTTTAAGATGGAAGCCCCAGATGTTGGGAATTGATTAAATCTAATTTAGCGAAAAATCAATTATCTAATCCCAGATCTCATGCATGTATTTAATTCGAATCTATCTAAGAGTTTAGATTACCTTTGAAGCGTGTTTTACCGTCGGATTAAATCAACCACAGAGACGAAAATCTCAGATGTGATTTCTCTATACGCAGTGGCGGAAGTAGACCAGAATTGACCGGGGGGGGGGGCTGATTTTACATAAAATAATTTTCCCATCCAA
>JAULKJ010000009.1:10918962-10930353 GCA_032355405.1 Rubia balearica
CTTTGTTGCCACATTGGCCTTTGCTTAGTAGTGTATTATCCACTAGTGCCTTTGTGTATCTCTATTTTAGCCATTTGAGACCTTAGTTTAGAATTGTAATATCTACTTAGTGCCGTAAGCCTTCGGGCATCGCTTGGATGTAAGCCTTCGGGCATCACTTGGATGTAAACCTTCAGACATCGCTGGGTTGTAAACCTTTGGGCAACGCTTGGATGTAAGCCTTCGGGCATCGCTTGATGTAAGTCATTTTCGGCAACAACTGATTTTTAATAGAAAAGAGTCGGGAACCCTATAAACCCGGTTAATTATTTTTTTAAAGGTGGTTTTCAGCTAAACTAAATTATTTTTTGGTGTCTAATATATGATCTTATACTATTTTTTGGTCCCCAAAATCACCTGAAAACCACATTGAAATCCACCATAGGGACCAAACAAATCATTTTGAATTTGTTGGGCACCGAATGTACGCGATATTGGCATCGGGGACCAAAAGATGGTATTGCGACATTTGTTGGGGACCAAAAAAATAATTTAGTATAAAAAATATAACATAATTTATTCTCCTGCAATGCACTAATTATAATATCTTATTATATTTATAAATTATAAGTAAAATTTAATTTAATTAACTATTTATTGATAATTAGTTAAATATTTTATATTTACATGAACATAATGTATATATTTTTTTTGTAAAGATGAAAGATAAATTTTATACAGAACTACTGTTAAAAATAAATAATATATAAATAATTTTATATGAAATAGGAAAAGGCGGAGACAAAGGAAGATGTAAGGTAGGTTAAAGAAGAAGACATGTTTTCAGTTTAGTAGAATAATAAAAAATAAAAAATAATTTAAAGTAGTGGAAATCAATTAAACTAGATAATACCCGTGCCGATGCAGGGATTTATGATAGAAAATGATAAATATAATATAATTTAAATAAGTGATAAAAAATATATCTATATAAAAATTACACACAATGAATTCAAAATAAATTAATATATTTATTAATATGATAATATATTTAATTTTTAAAAATTAATTTTATATTTGTTGATATATAATAATTATTTATTTTATATTTAAATAAAAATTATATATGTTTGTGTTTTATATAGAAAATATTAACTGTTATATAGAAATACTTTACTTTATTAAAAATATAGTATTAAGAATATGATCTATTGATAATGAATTAATAATTATTTAATTAAATTTATAAATTTATTTGTCTTTTATAGGAAAATAGTAAAGTATTCTTAGTTATAAGGTAAAATTTTGGAAAGACCGTCTTTCCATAGGCATATGAAAAGGCTAGTTTAATTAGAATTATAGAAAGACAAAAGGTTTCGTTGTAATATTAAAAATTATTATACAACATGCAGTAGTTATAAGTTAATGGCTCGATTAATGCAAACTTGAAATTTTACCATGATTTCTTCTAATTTGTGGTTTAAACATTGGTCTTTTCATAACTTATAGAAAGACCGGTTTTCAAAAGATAGAATCTAGTTATTAATATAGATATAAAATAACATATGACATTTTAATAAAACTAAATATAATTTTAAAAATATGTTAACAGACTTTAAAAGTTTTGTGTATAATTTAAGTAATACAACGTATAAGTGAAAATATATGGTGGGTAGTTCATAACTTAATGAGAGGTTATATGTCAGGAAACGTTCTCAGAGAAGAATAAATTATAATTTTATAAACTATTTAAACTGTACTATATATTTCATTTATTCAAATAAATAATTATTTGTTTACTAATTGATATTTTTAAATTTAAAATGATTATTATATTATTAATTAAAATAATAACTCTATTAGATTGGGTTTTCAAAAAATGTATGGAAAGTTAAGTGATATTTAACATTAGAAAATAGAAATGTTTCCGTAAAAAGGAAATATATAAAGAATGGATGGTTTTTAGAAAGGAAAAGTAAAAAATGATTGTCAGATATCATTGTTCATCAAAATATGAATCTCAATAGAACTGTACTCAGGGGAATATGAGAGAAAATAGCTTATATCCACCGTAATCTTTCGGTTACGACTACGGTAGTGTTTTTCAATTGTTACAATATATTTGATCTAATAGTTCACTCTATAATTTTATTTAAAAGGAATATTCTCTCGTATTCTTCCTAAATGTGAATTTTATTACTTTTTCAATATTTTATTATATTGTAAAATTATTAGAATGGTATGTTTTACTTCAAATTATTTGATTCAATCACAAAATAAAAAATAATAAAAATACAATAGAATTACAATATGTATACATCTTGTAAAAAAACACAATTAAATAAAATTAATTAAAACATGTAATAGTTCAAAAATCAAGAAATAGAAACAATCTTGTACTTTTTAAAGTTTATATATTACATAAATTTTTATTAATCATTATGGATTAAAATATTTTATGATTATTAGTTTTTTAAAATGAATTCCCCCCCCCCACAAGAATACAACCAAAGAATGTTATTTTTTTGAATTCCAAACCCACCCGAGAATGGGTGGGAGAATTGATAGCGATTAAGATCACATATACAAAATAGCTTTATGCATAGAAGTGATTGAAAAAAAATGTTGCTTTATGCAGGATCTGATATTTGTTGCTTTATGCAGGATCTGGATTGTGAAGGAATACGATCAAGTACATTAAACAAATGACATATACAATAGTAACTGGAAAAATATTACTTGATTAACAACATATTTACAAATTTCAAATATAGATCATTAGATAGCAAATCAAACAATGTCATAAAACTGGAAAACATAGCGACCAACATGCATGCATCATATATTCATAGCAACATTATTTGTGTAAGTGGTATAATTCTCTAGAAAGGAGAAAAATGAATGGAAAGGGGAAAAAATGAAAGAAAAGGAAGAAGAGGGAAACAATCCACATTAATTGTAGACTGCTTGTTTGGATTTTAGAATATTTTGGAAATAACATCATATTAAATGCAACAAATCAGTTGAAAAAACTGGACTATGCTTAGAAAGAGATATACATCAAATGAGTAAATCAAGGAAATGATATATTAATTGATGCATTTTAAATATTTTAGAATCCCAATTCGGCATAAATATTACCTTTATAGTAAAGAGATGAATTAAATTTGGAAATAATTTTCTTGTCTTGTTGATATGTCAAGTTTAGGAGTTGCCACTTGTCAAAATTGTGAAATCTTATATGGATAGTTCATGTGTCAAATTTTGGGGATGTCACTTTTTTAAAGAGTTGCTCTTTTAGTATATAGTAGAGATAAGGCTAGCTAATGTGTCAAACTTTGAAAGTGTCACTTGTCAAAAAAATTATGAAATTTGATGTGGTTAAATGTGGATGTACCACTTAATAAAAAAGTTACTCTTTTAATACAAAATATAGATGTTTTTATTAAATATCTTGAGTGAGTTGAGTTATAGATAAACTCAATTAACCTCGGGAAACATCCTTTCATGCTCGACGAAGTGTCATTTTGATCCCAAATTAAAATTTTATAAATAGCACACATTTTTGGTAAAATAACTAATTCTTCGTTTTTAACGTTTTTAAACTTCATGAGAAGGTCTCATGTTACATTGATTAATGATTAGATCAATTATAAAAGCTTTAAATTTATAACTTTTAATGTCAGATTATATTTATTTAGAGAGAGTTTCAAGAAAAGTGACCTTTCTATAATAACTCTTACTACAATAACTCTTACTACCGACAAATGGACATTAACGAATTTTTTAGAAAACACTTCCACACAAAATTAATAGAACCGTCTTCTATTTTAATTTTTGAACTCGAAATCGTTCATTTTGGATGTTAAATTTGAATGGTGGCGGTTCAATTTTAATAGATGACAACTGAAATTTGAACACCGTGTACTAAAGAATTGCATGGCGGTTTATCTATCGTGTAATAACCGAAGGATAATACATACTGGGAGAGTCGTCTCTTGCTCTAAGAAAGATACTATTTGCACGCCTGATGCGACTAACTACTAGAGAGTAACTAGTGACAAGTAGGGGCCGTTCCTCAGGAAGAGAGACTCGATTAAATGCTAAACATAGTAAAAAAGCGAGCACACTAACGCCACTTAGTGTTTTGTAAACATGGGAGGCGAGTTTTGGTGTTTTGAAAACACTATGGTTAACGATTGTCAAATTAAGAATTAAAATTTTAGTAAGCATGATAAAATAACTTGGATTGTAAACAAGAATCTAACAAGACTTGGGGTGCAATTGATTTACATTTTTAGATTGGCAATTGATCATCGACCTATTGTCCTACTCCTTTGCTTTGACCACACATTGTGAAGAGTTTTTCTCCTTGAATACCACTCGATTTGACAACTCTCACCTCCCCTCGATCATATATAGTTAGAGTGGACGAACAACACCACACAATAACTCTTGTTACCAAGTCAATCTAGACGAAAAGTGTTGATATGCTAGCTTGAATTTAGCAATAAACATGGGGACCCAATATGACTCATTCAATGTTCTAACAACAAGTAACACTAAATTAGCATAGTTTTATCCACTTCTAACTTATAAACTACTTTGCTTACAGGCTAAGTGCTTTTGATTATTTGACGTATAAGTTAAGCATTTTGAACTGTGCGGTAAAATGATAAAAAAATGACTTATTTTAAGACTAGAAACAATAATTTTGAAGGAAAAGCAAGAAACTGATCTTCCATTACTTTTAAAATAAACCTACAAATCCTATCAAATACACCTTAATTATCTCAATAAAAAATAAGCACGTCATCGCTGGTGGAAAATGGACATTAATGAATTTGTTAGAAGACACTTCTGTATAAAGTTAATAGAACCGTCTTCTAATTTAAATTTTAAACTCAAAATCGTTCAATTTGGATGTTAAATTTGAATGGTGGCGGTTCAATATCAATAGAAGGTAACTGAAAACTGAACGCCATGTAATAACTAATTGCAGGGCAGTTTAATTATCGTGTAATAACCGATAGCATAATATATGATGGGAGAGTTGTCGCATGCCCTCACAAAGGTACTATTTCTACGCCTGATATGAATAACTACTAGTGAGTAGCTAGTGACGAGTAGGGGTCATTGCTCAGGGAAAGAGACTCGATTAAATGCTAAACGTATTATGAAAGCGAATACACTTACGCCACTTCGTGTAAACACGGGAGGCTGGTTTTGGTGTTTGTAAAACACTAGGACTAACATTTATCGAATTAAGAATTAAATACCTAATAAGCATGAAAAAATCACTAGGATTGTAAACAAGAATTTAACAAGATTTTTGGTGCAATTGATTTGCACTTTTAGACTATCAATCAATCATCGACTTATTGTCCTAGTCCTTTGCTTTGACCACGTATTGTTGATAGATAATCTCCTCGAATACCACTCGATTCGACATCTCTCACCTCTCCTCGATCATATATAGCTCGAGTGGACGAACAACGCCACACAATAACTCTTACTACCAAGTTAATCAAGACGAAAATGGTCGATAGACTAGCTTGGGTTTAGCAATAAACATTGGGACTCAATTTGACTCATTCAATGTTCTAAAAACAAGTAACACTTAATTAGCACAATTGTATCCACTTCTAACTTATAAGATGCTTTGCTTATAGGCTAAGTAATTTTGTTTATTTGACGTATAAGTTAAGCACTTTGAACTGTTTGTAAAGTGATAAAAAAATAACTTATTTTAAAAGTTATAGTTTTGAGGGAAAAGTAAGCAACTATCTCCCACTACTTTTATAATAAACCTATACACCCTATCAAATACACCCTTAATTTTGGTCAATCAATATTCTGATAATTGTAATTTATTATTTTCTATTAGAGAATGTCTTCAGTTAGCTCGACTAACGGTTAGACCAACCATAAAATAACTCATTTCAATAAATTTTAGGGTTAAATTTTAATTGTTTATACATTACATACATTCTATAAGTTTTTTCTAAGTTATAGGTATCTCTTTGCAATAAATAAAAACAAACATCAAAATAACTCATTAGTTACATCAATTATAAAAAAGCTCATTAGTTATATCAATTATAAAATAACCTAGTCTAACGATTAGTCGGTATAAAATAAGACTTTGTGTTCCTATTATGTAGAAAATTATTTGACCAATTTTACATTTGATTTAAATATTATCAAGACTGAGCACGTCATCACTAGTGGAATATGGACATTAACAAATTTGTTAGTAGAAATTTCCGTATAAAATTAATAGAACCTTCTTCTAATTTAAATTTTTAACTCGAAACCGTTCATTTTGGATGTTAAATTTGAATGGTGGCGGTTTAATTTCAATAGAAGGTAACTAAAAATTGAACGTCGTGTAATAACCAATTACAGTGCGGTTTAACTGTCATTTAGTAACCAATAACATTATATTTTCTGGGAGAGTCGTCGTATGCCCCCAATGGGATACTATTTCTACACCTGATACGACTAACTACTAGAGAGTAGTTAGTGACAAGTAGGGGTCCTTCCTCAGGAAATGAGACTCGATTAAATGCTGAACGTAGTATGAAAGAAAACACACAATGTCACTTAGTGTTTTGTAAATATGGGATGCAATTTTTGGTGTTTAGAAGACACTACTACTAACGATTGTCAAATTAAGAATTAAAGACTTAATAAGCATGAAAAAATCACCAGGATTGTAAACAAGAATCTAACAAGACTTTGAGGGCAATTGATTTACACTTTTAGACTATCAATCGATCATTGACCTATTGTCCTACTCTTTTTCTTCGACCACATATTGTGGAGAGCTTGTCTCCTTGAATACCACTTGATTCGACATCTCTCCCCTCCCCTCAGTCATATATAGTTAGAGTGGACTAACTAAGCCACACAATAACTCTTACTACCATGTCAATCTACACGAAAAGTGTCGATAGACTAGCTTGGGTTTAGCAATGAATATGGGGACCCAATATGACTCCTTCAATGTTCTGACAACAAGTAACACTAAATTAGCACCATTGTATCCACTTGTAACTTATAAGCTGCTTTGCCTATAGGTTAAGTACTTTTGTTTATTTGACGTATAAGCTAAACACTTTGAATTGTTTGGTATACTGATAAAAAAACTAAATTTTAAAATAAGAAGTTATAAGTTTGAGGGATAAGCAAGCACTTGATCTTTCACTACTTTTAAAATAAGCCTACACACCCACATCAAATACACTCTTAATTTTGTCAATCAAAATTTTTTATCAAGTGATTGATTGTTTCCTACTGAATAAACAAAAGTCTTGTTTTTGACAGTCTAAAATTTAGCAGGATCTATTATTCAATTACTGAAAATTTTAATTGGGGTGATTTTTTTAATGCTAATAAATATAGGGATCTATTGCGCAATTATCAAAAAATATAAATCTTAAAATTATTCAGAATTATTCATTTTATTTCATCTTCATCGATGCTCTGCAGAAACCACCAAGCACAACCGCCACCGGTTGAATTTCCGCCGCCGTTGACAAGTCCTCCTCCTTCACCCGATGGTCAGGGGCGGAGCCAGAAAGAATTCATGGCGGGGACTGATATACAAAGGGGAAAAAAATCGCCAATTTTACCTATACCTAAGGGGGCTGAAAAAAAAATTTAAAAAATTTTACCCTGAAAATACCCAAAATATTTTGCTTGGCGGGGGCTAGAGCCCCCTCCAGCCCCCATGTACCTCCGCCCCTGGCGGTGAGGACACTGAGGAGCGCGGCGACGAGGACACTGAGGAGTTGAGGTGAGAATCAGATTTGTGCGCCGTGCTTGAGATCCATGAGCTAATTTGGAGAAGAAGACCAGGCGCGTGACAACCAAGCGCATCACTTCCGGTGCCCATCGATGTGTGAGAATCATGCCTCTAGAAAACTTCGGCTCTGCCGGTAAATCTTCGCTCCTCTGAATTTCTATACTGAATATGTTGATGTTTTTAAATCTAAACCTCTGCTCATTTGTCATCTCTGTAATGGTGTGTTGATAATATGTGTTTTTCAAAGACATTCTGAGGTTTATAGATATTTATGAGGTGAGGTTTAACAAGGTTTTTCTTTATTTATGCTGTGGCACAATTAGGTACTTCTTTGTGAGATGATGTTTTATAAAGACCCGCTGAGATTTAATAATTACTTGATTGAGAATTTTGTCAACAATGTCTATTTGGTGTAGTGATTGTAGACCCGAGACTGAACCAGTACTTGCCCCAGTTACTCCACCTGCTTCACGGGCTGTTCTAACTCCTCTTCACATGCCCTTCTTTCTTGATTTCGACACTTTCACCAGCTTTTCATCTTTCCTCAAGATTCAGTTTTTACCCCTTCTTTTTATATCAAGTGTTCCTGAGCTATCGCATTCTTACCATTAAATGCAGTGACACAGGAAACAATGCTCTGTCATATGTTTTTTTACTGTGTACCAATGATCTGTCATATGCTTTCCTGTCTTCTGTTTCCTCATTTGCTGGCATTCATTGGATTTTCTTATGATATCACTTCACATACTTCTATTTGATGAGCAGTTGTTCAAGAGGGAATTGCAAAGCACTATATGGATTCACACAGGAAGCTGGTTATAACACTTGTTGCTTGAACTTCCATGGCAGCACTCATATCTTGTTTGCTCTTCTTCTGGATTTATAACAGAAAAAGAAATCCCAAAAGAGCAATTCACATGCCTCAGGTGAATTACTCTCTTTGAAATTCTTGCCTCCAATCTTATCTATGCAACAATTTATGTCAAATTTGTGATGTTCTGTTTATGGGAAATGGTTCATAAGGGGTAGCATTTTCTTTCTTTGTGGCTAGATATGGTTCCCTTAAAGGAAGCTGCAAGAGGAGATCTATAGCTGTGATGGATTACAAGACACTAGAAACTGCTACCAGTAATTTTCTGGACAACCATATTTTGGGACGAGGCGGATTTGGATGTGTATACAAGGGTGATTTGGGGGAGAACCACTTTATGGCATTGAGGTTGGTTTTTCTTGATTCTTCTTGTTTTAACTTGTTTACATTTGGATGTTCTCTTAGGACCAATTCCATTTGGTTTCCTCCTCTGTGTTTTGCAAACTGAGGTGGATTTATTGAGCCAAATTCAGCAGCCCAATATAATTTCTTAGGCTATTGTGTTCATGGAGACCCAAGACTTCTTAATGAACTGATGCAGAGTGGATCTTTGGAAGCCCAGTTACATGATTTTCATGATTTTTTACTTTTTGCTGATGTTTCATGATTTTCAGTTGATGTTTTGTTGTTTCTAGTTGATATTTATGATTTTTAGTGACATTTTGAATTGCTATAAAATTTGACAATTTAATCTTCTTGTCGTTGTTTAATGATTTCAGTTGATTTTCAGTTAATTTCAGTTGATGTTTATGATTTTTCGGGTGAATTTTAAGTAATGAGTTGATGTTTGCATATTTTTGGATGATATAGGTTGATGCTGTAGTTTTTATTTTCTCTGTTGATTTTTTCACTTTCTGGGTGAGGTTTGAGTGATAGGAGTTGATGTTTGTCGTGTCTTTTTTTCCTCATATTGATGTTTTTCATTTTTTGGGTTAGGTTTAGGTGATATGAGTTGATTTTTGCAGATTTTTGGATGATATAGGTTGATGCTGTAATTTTAATTTTCTTTGTTGATGTTTTCACTTTTTGGGTGAGGTTTGAGTGATAGGAGTTGATATTTGTATTGCCTTTTTTTTCATATTGTTTTTTTTCATTTTCTGGGTTAGGTTTAGGTGATATGAGTTGATGTTTGCAGATTTCTGGATGATATAGGTTGATACTGTAGTTTTTATTTTCTCTGTTGAGGTTTTTCACTTTCTGTGTGAGGTTTGATTAATAGGAGTTGATGTTTGTAGCGTTTTTTTTTCTTATATTGATGTTTTTTCATTTTCTGGGTGAAGTTTAGGTGATAGGAGTTGATGTTTGTAGTTATTGGGTGATATAGGTTGATATTTGAAGTTTTATTTTTTTAAAAAAAATTGTTGATATATTTTTTCTCCTCACATGTTGATGTTTTTCATTTTCTAGGTGATTTTAGGTGATATGAGTTGATGTTTATAGCTTTTTTTTTGTGACATGGCTTATTTTTTGTAGTATTTTTTTTTCTTATGTTGACGTTTTAAATTTTTGGTTGAAGTTTAGGTGATAGGAATTGATGCTTTAAGCTTTTGGTTGATATTGATTGATGTTCGCAGTTTTTTTTTAAAAAAATTGATAATTGAAGCTTTGTTAATGTTTTATAATTTTTAGTTGATGTTTTGTTATTTGTAGTTGACGTTTTTTCAATCTTTCGTTGATTTTTATTTTATATATATTATTTACTGTTTGATTTGATTTTTTATATATTTTTTGCTCCAATTTTTTAGTTGATTTTTTTATATTTTTTTTATATTTTTCTTTGATGTTCTGCTATTTTTTGTTGATGCTTATAATTTTCAATTCGATGATTATATTAAATTTTTGCATTTTAAAAATATATTTTAATTTTTTTTTTGCAGATTGTAGATGGTGAAAAAATAATGGGAAAAAATTAGACAAAAGAGCCCCTAAAAAAATATTAGTGATAGGTCCCAGTAAAGTTATTAGAAATAAGTCTCTGTAAAATTATTAGAGATAGGTCCCTGAAACTAGAATTGCATAAAAGCCAATGTTTAAAGTTTAGGCTGTGTCATAGGAGACAACCTCTTTAGTTTGATGTTTAAATGTTTTAATTTGAGGTTATTTCATTTTAAAAAATATTCTGAATTTGATGCTTTAATATTTCTATTTAAACTATTTTAATTTATTATTATTCAGATGTTATATTTTGAAAAAGTCAAAGAGCAAACTCAACTCAGCCCACCAAACAAGCCCTAACATTTGGCCCGAGGTTGCAAAACGTTCGGGTCGGACTGGGCTATCCTAGTGCTCCAAAATCCAACGGCTGAATTGGGGGTCTTCTCTAAACCCTAGTAAGTCCCCCCTCTCTATTATAAATAAAATCAGAAGCCATAGGCATTCATCAATCCTAAACAATTTCCTTAAATCGAAACCTCAGTCTCCCTCACGAGAAACAATTTTCTCTCTCTCAATACTGAATTTCCTATGATCCAAACCTCTGTCTTCCTCACATTCAAAAGAAGAAGATGGAGATGAAGTTGGAGATCCCTGATGCTAGTGGTGTTAGAAGGCGTCGATTTGATGCCAAAACCCAAGAATCGATGGCTAACCTGCAGAAGAAGATGATGGGCTTGAATTTGTTTGAATCGCCGGCCATCGTTGGTATTTCCAAGAACCAAAGAGAGGGAGTTGG
The DNA here is from genome assembly GCA_032355405.1 of Rubia balearica. Classification (NCBI taxonomy): domain Eukaryota; kingdom Viridiplantae; phylum Streptophyta; class Magnoliopsida; order Gentianales; family Rubiaceae; genus Rubia; species Rubia balearica. Next base: position 10,930,294 of record JAULKJ010000009.1, read on the forward strand.
AAGTTTGCGCGGAAAGAAGAAGAATTTCAAGAAACATTCCAACAAACACAAAATAAGGGT
>JAULKJ010000009.1:10930453-10942667 GCA_032355405.1 Rubia balearica
TCGGGAAGAACAATATCAGCTGAAGGCTGACAAACAGAATGGACAAATTCAAATTGTTGATTTGGGCCTCAGTTAAACCCAGTTCCAGGATTATAGTGGGTCAAACCAAACGTGGACTAAAATCAACATGGGATAATTGGATGGCTAGCTTGTAAATATGAGATGAAAGTTAAGGGCTGCATTGGACCTTCACATGGCATTCTTTTGCCAAAAATAGAATACAGACAAAGTGTGCAGCTTTAGGGGGGACAGACCAAAATAGAAAGTGTACAGCTTAGCCTGGACGGAGGAGTATATATATATATATATATATAAATTCACGTATTTTTCATTTATTTTTGTTTCTTCTTCAACGATTACGTTTCAATCTTTCTGCAACAGCCGACTACAACCGTCGACTGCAACCGCCGATCCTTCTCTTCCCCATCGCCGATCATCTCTTCCCTGTCGTCGGTACAAAATTCGATCGCCGGTACGAAATTGTTGAATGAAGAAGAAGATGTACTCGATTCAGTCAGAGTGGACGACAATCGCATCGCCAGAGTGAACGCAGTTGGTTTAGTTCGATTTGTTTGTGGCGTTGTCTCCGTTATCGGAAACCACATGTAACTGCTAGATTTGAGCTCGAGAACGCTGGTGCTCCGATTAGAGACAATGAGTTTCTACAACCAAACGTCCTCCTCCTCCGCGGCTGGTTCCGCCGCTGAAAACTCCTGATCTGAATGGCGTCGTACGGAGTAGGTACCATATTTGTATTAGGAACGGCGTCGTATGCCTTTGGAGCAAGAACGACTTTCAACGCCACCACTTCCCGTGGTATCGCCGCTGTGGCTTGGTGAGCTAGGGCTAACACCACTGCAGAACACATACTTCCCATGGTATTGAATTCGGATTCACAAGTATTGAATTCAGATTCACTCTATTCAAAAACAAAACACATACTTCAAATTAGCGTCGACATTCACATCGGAGCGCTCATCTTCTTCGTAGTTCCTAGTGAAGCCCTACATAAGACATACTTCCCGTGGTATCGCCGCAATGGTGTTTGCCAGGCTGGAAAATTGGTGAACTGCTCCGGAACACCAACGTCGCCTACTTGTGAGTTATTCATCCCTTGTTTTTTTTAAAGAAAATTGCTACCTCAATTTTGTTACTCTCTGTGCTTGAACTGGTAGGAATTTCCGGATGTACATGTTTATGTTTATTTCATCAACAAATCTATGTGCTTCTTAAGACATTTTTGGTTTTCGAATTCGGCATTTTAGTGGAATTTTTTTTTATGTTATATGTAGATATTTTTCATTTTTCGAGTAAGATTTAGGTGATAGGAGTTGATGTTTGTAACTTTTTTTGGTGACATGAGTTGATGTTTGTAGTTATTTTTCTCTCTTGATTTTTTTTATTTTCCGGGTTAGGTTTTGAGGATTTGTTGTTTTTTTTGTGATATAGGTTCATGTCTGTAAAAAGAATAAAGAATTCTTTTGATGTTTTTCATTTTTTGGGTGAGGTTCAGGTGATAGGAATTGGATGTTTGTAACTTTTTGGGTGACATAGGTTGATGTATGTAGTTTTTTTCTAGTTGACATTTTTCAGTTTCTGGGGTGAGGTTTACATGATATGAGTTGATGTTTGTAGCTTTTGGTGATATAGGTTGATGTTTGTAGTTTTTTTAAAAATAATTGATAATTTAAGCTTTGTTGAATATGTTTAATGATTTTCAGAGTGAAGAATTTATACTTTTGAGGTACTGTAGCTTTTGGGTTGATGCTTTTTGTTCTCTGATGCTGATGTTTTTATTTTTTCGGGGAGTTTTGGTTGATATAAGTCAATGTTTCGTATTTTTTGGGTTTTATATGGGTTGATATTTTTAATTTTTTCCTCTCATGTTGATATTTTTCATTTTCTAAGTAAGTTTTTGTTGATAGGAGTTGATGTTTGTAGTAGTTTTTTTTGTTGATATAGGTTAATGTTTTTGTAGTGTTTTTTCATTTGTTTACATTTTTTATTTTCCGGCTGAAGTTTAACTTATTATTGTTGATATTTTTGTGATTTTAGTATATGGTGTTTATAATTTTGAGTTGATAATTTGTTAGATGTAGTCAATATTTTTTTTCAATTTTTTGTCGATGTTTTATGCTGTTTATGATGATTTCTGAGTGAATAATTTATACTCTTGAGTTACCGTAGTTTTTTGTTAATGTTTCTATTTTTTTTCTCATGTTGATATTTTTTTATTTTTCGGCTGATTTTAGTTGATATGAGTCGATTTTTTCTAGTTATATGGTTGATTTTTATTATTTTTTTCCTCTCTCATGTTGAAGTTTTTCATTTTCTCAGTGAGTTTTAGGTGATACGAGTTGATGTTTATAGTTTTGGGTGAGAAAGGTTGATTTTTTGTTGTATTGTTTTTCTTATGTTGACGTTTTTCATTTTCTGGGTGAAGTTTAGGCGATAGGAATTGATATTGTTTAATTTTGGATGATATTAGTTGATTTTTATAGTTTCTGTTAAAAAATTGATGAATGAAGATTTGTTGATGTTTTTTATAATTTTTAGTTGATGTTTTGTTAGTTGTAGTCGACCTTTTTTCATTTTTATCGCTTTTTAATATTTTTGTTGCTGTTTTATTTGTTTTTTAATATGTTTTTTACTCTAGTTTTTTAGTTGATGTTTTTAAATTTTTCGTTGATGTTCTACTGGTTTTTACTGATGCTTATAATTTTAGTTCAATGATTATATTAACTTTTTGCATTTTAAAAATATCTTAGATTATTTTTTTCAATTTTTTTGCAGATTGCAGCCGACGAAAAAATGATGGGAAACAATTGGACAAAAAAGTCCCTGGAAAAATATTAGTGATAGGTACCTGTAAATTTATTAGAAATAGGTCCATATAAAGGCTCCGGAGCTATAATATAGCTAGAATTGCATAAATGCCCCTGCCTCACAGGGGACCATCTCTAAGATGAATCTAACAATATCATACATGATATGTTTATTGTATATATATTAGTTTATATTTATGGTCAAAGTTAAACAAATTTGATTTTGAAAAAGAAAATAAGCCAATAACTATAAGACAGATGGAGTGCGTACTAACAAACAACATCATCAAACCCCTTATTTTGTGGATTGCTATATTACGCCTTTATTTTACTGTATTTAATATAATATGTATTTTGAATTAAATTTAGAACTTAAATTAAATTTTAAAAATAAATTTTAATTTAGTTTCAGAAAAATTTGAAACTTTCCGGCCAATTTACTGGATGATTTCCGGCTGACTTACCGACGGTGGAGTTGATCGGCAGGTGCAGGGGGTTCCACAGCGTCTTCTCAGGCATATCCTCTGGCGAGACTCGCCATTTTCACCGTTCTCGTTTTCCCTGCCGATCTCGTTTTCCCTGTCGCTCTCCTTCTCCGACGACGTTTCCGGTTTCCCGCCGTTCTTGTTCTATGGCTCTTCCTTTCCCTTCTCCCCCGGTTCTTCCTTTCCCACTCTCGTTTCACCTGCCCGACCCCCCTCTCGTCGCCTGTTCTTGTCCCGGGTCTCGTCCTCCGTCTTTTTTCCGGGTCTTGTCGTCCGGATCTCGTTGCCCGAATCTCACTTCCCCGACTCTCATTTTCCTAGCTTGAGAGCCGCCTCACGATAACCATCGGTGACGGGGAAAGGATCGTGTGGGGCTGTGCTTGGGACAACACGGCTGTGGTGGTCAGGCGGTGGTGATGGTGGCCTTGGGAGACTAGATTTATTTTTTTTTCAAACTTTTTTTTAAAAAAATAAATCAATTTTATACATATACATGTACGTATTAGGGTGTAAACAAATAAAATAAAGAGCGTGATATAATAATGGCCTTATTTTTCATCATAAGTATCCAGATTATTCTTCACCAAAATTTTACAGGGTCTTGGAGAAATAAGTATTATTAAGACAGCAATAAAAAATTGTGTAATAAGATAAACATACAAGAGAAATCTAATATGTTTATTAGTTGAAAATTTAATAAAGGATTAGTGAAAAAGAGTAGAGTTGAGGGATTAACAATTAACATGAATGGTTGAAAGAAGGAAGATTGTTGGGCAGTTTGGTAGACCGTCGTGGCTTTCAGATAACCAACCATAGCCCAATGAACTCCTACTTGGGCTGTTTGACCCCAGCCCCAACAGATGAGCCCAGTTTCAAGTTCCACACCGGAGTGCCACTTTCTCAACCGTGCACTTGTGCAGTTGATGACATGCTCTACCAAACCAAATAGGGGTGGTAAATGGGCGGACGGGTCAAATACGGTCTGAGTAAAATGAGTAATTAAAAAATATGGGTACGATCCATTTTGACCCATTTTATGATGAGTCAAAATGGGTCGAGTTGAAACCCGCTCAACCTCCGGGTTGAAAGTCATTCAACTCACGGGTAAAAAATGAGTAAACTCACGGTTTCAACCCATATATAAACTCATATGGATTTATGTATCAACCCATATGGGTAAAACCCATGAGTTTCAACCTATATATTGACCCATATGAGTTTATATATCAACCCATATGGGGTAAACCCGCTGGCTTCAATCCATATATTGACCAATGTGTGTTTATATACCAACCCATATAGGTAAACCCGTGGTCAACCCACAAACTCAACCCGTTCAACCCATATTTTCAACTACTCATTTGACTCATTACCCATTAACTCATTACTCATTTTACCCATATCCATAAAGGTTTAAAATTAGATAACTCGTTTGACCCGCAGGTTACGTGTCTATTTTGACACCCCTAAAACCAAACTAGGTTGCATACATTAACATCATCAAATCAACTAATTCTCCCTATCCATTCTTAAAAAATTATATAAATTAATTTTCCTTGCAATGTGTAATATTTTTAAAGTAGGAAATCTTTTTGGGGTAAAATCAAAAACCCATCTCCTCTGTTTTTCAAAATAAGTCAGTTAGCACGTCTCTATCAAACAAAGTCTAAATAAATATATAACTTAGCAGTTGAATTTGTTGGCCTTGCAGGCATATGACGTGAATCCAAAAGTATCGGAATCACTAACAGTGTTTCCTCCGGTTTTTTATCATCGACTCACTTTGTTTTGGAATGATTTTTTTAATATTAACTCATTTCATTTTTGGCAAATTTTAGGTTGTTTTCATCCACTCAATTTACTTTTTATTCTTTCAATACATTCTAAACGACTAATTCTACTTTTCTAATTGAAGTATCAAAATAAGTGAGTCAATATTAGTGGAGTGTAGAGTAATAGAGTTGAATGAAGGAGAAGTTACACCAACTCCATCAACCCCTCTTCTTTTTTCAAACTTAATAAAAAAAGAAGAGACCACACCACCTATCATCCAATCCTAAAACATGTTCTTACGTTGTCACGTGATCCTTATATTCTCCTTATTTCAGTCATTCATTACTGTGGTCAATGCCAATTCATTTCCTGCTTTAACTAACACATTAATCTTAGGAATCTCAATTACCTCAGAAGTCACTGCTCAACCACTTTACCAAAGATTTCATGATCCCTTGATTCTATGATGATAATCTCCAAACAAAAACTGCCATTTTGGTTTGGATTTTGTCTCTTCCTGCCCTTGCTTCCACTGCCATCTTTCCTCCTCCTTAGTAAACCATTCATACCATTTTCTGGGGTGAACCGACACATTCATACGCACACTAGTGGAGAAAATTTCGTGTGCAATCATTTTGGCATTTGGTGGTGTTGATTGTAGACCACAACTTGCCCCAATTTCTCCACCTGCTTCACGGGCTGTTGTATCCCCAGGTATTCCTCACATGCGCTTCTTTCTTGATTTTGACACTCTCACCAGCTTTTCATCTTTCCTCAAGATTCAGTTTTTACCATCCCGGAGCTATCCAATTCATGGCATTAAATGCGGGGTGACACTGGAAACAAAAGAATATATAATCTTTTTTACTCTGTGTCAATGCTCTGTCATAAGCTTTCCTGTCTTCTGTTTCCTCACTTGCTGGCATTCTCTGGATTTTCTTATGATATCACTTCACATACTTGTATTTGATGAGCAGCTGTTCAAGTGGGAATTGCAAAGCACCATATGGATTCACACAGGAAGCTTGTTATAGCCCTGATTGTTGCTTGCACTTCCATGGCCGCACTCATATCCGCTCTGCTCTTCTTCTGGATTTATCGCAGAAAAAGGAGTGCCCAGAAGGAATCCCAAAAACACAATTCACGTGCCTCAGGTGAATTACTCTCTTTGCAATTATTGTCTGCCATCTTATCTATGCAACAATCTGTGTCAAATTTGTGATGTTCTGTTGATGGGAAATGGTTCAGAAGGGGTAGCATTTGCTTCCTTTGTGGCTAGATATGGTTCCCTTAAAGGAAGCTGCAAGAGGCGATCTATAGCTGTGATGGATTACAATATTCTAGAAACTGCTACAAGTAATTTTCTGGACACCCATATTTTGGGACGAGGCGGATTTGGATGTGTATACAAGGGTGATTTGGGAGAGAACCAGTTTTTGGCCGTGAAGAGGTTAGATGGAGGAACTCAGGATGCCATAACAGAATTTGAGGTTGCTTTTTCTTGATTCGTCTACTTTTATCTTGTTTACATTTGGATGTTTTCTAAGGGCCTATTCCATTTGTTTTCCTCTTCTCTGTGTGTTGCAGACGGAGGTGGAGTTACTGAGTCAAATTCAGCAGCCCAATATAATTTCTTTGTTAGGCTATTGTGTTCATGGAGACACAAGACTTCTTGTGTATGAACTGATGCAGAGTGGATCTTTGGAAGCTCAGTTACATGGTAAAGTCATCTCCTTGATTCTGTTGAACTCATGCTGCAGATTAAGCAAATTCTCAATCTTTGATCTCAATATGTTAGGTCCTTCGGGTGGATCAGCGCTAACTTGGCATGTTAGGATGAAAATCGCCCTCGACATAGCCAGAGGATTGGAGTATTTGCATGAGCACTGCAACCCGGCTGTGATTCATAGAGATCTGAAGTCATCTAATATTCTTCTAGATTCAAATTACAATGCCAAGGTAAGAAGAGACAAAACTCATACATCCAAGATTCAAACTCTCTTGCAATTTGTCTTCAGTTATTCATTTTCCTCATCAAACTTACTAAAGTTCCTTTACTGTTCAGCTGTCTGATTTTGGTCTAGCCATTATTGATGGAGCACAAAACAAAAACAATCTCAAGCTTTCTGGGACCTTGGGATATGTTGCACCAGAGTATCTCTTAGACGGTATGCAAGTGATGATGATTGTGATAGCAATGTAGTATCATGCAAAGCTAAAATCAAGAAATTGATGTTCATGTTCTTCACTATACCTACTTTGTTTTCCAGGTAAATTGACTGATAAAAGCGATGTTTATGCTTTTGGGGTGGTGCTTCTGGAATTACTTCTTAGAAGAAAGCCTGTTGAGAAACTTGCTCCAGCACAATGTCAATCTATAGTGACATGGGTATGCTTTGCTGTTTATATATTCATCATTTGTTATATGTGCCCTTTTGGCAATCTGATTTCATGACTGAGTTTTCAATGCTCATGCAGGCTATGCCTCAGCTCACAGATAGATCAAAGCTTCCTACCATTGTTGATCCCGTCATCCGAAATACTATGGATCTAAAGCACCTGTATCAGGTAAGGTGGGGGAAAAGGTGTCAAGAACTTCCATTTAGGCTCCATTAGTCATATCTTTCCATTCCATTTCTCAGCTTTTAAGCCAAATGCTGCATGTTGTTGTAGGTGGCTGCAGTCGCAGTGCTATGTGTGCAGCCGGAACCAAGCTATCGGCCATTGATAACCGATGTTTTGCATTCCCTCGTACCTCTAGTGCCCATTGACATGGGCGGGACTCTCAGAATCTCACCACATTCCACAGCAACCTCGGTGGCTCCAACTGAACAGTGAACCTTCTTGACCGTAAATGCAAACTCTACCTTGAACATTGCCTTTAGGAGGAGGTATTTCCAACAGTACATAGGCAGAGTGGTTTTATGGAAGCCATGGACATGAGATTTCTTGTATGCACCACAAATTGAAACACACAAGTGTACATATGTACAGTGGTGACTACAAAGCAGCATACAATTTCGTGACACATGAATAGATGCCCGATCTTAAAAGTACTGATGTCAATGTACTCTTGATGTAACACATACAGATTACTCTTAACAAAGTCTACCAGACGTTCACGTGTTTTCATCTCGACAAATTCGACAGATGTATTATTACATGAGATAGCAAGGATCCCCTACTATATCTCAGGACCAGAATTTTCATTACTGAAAAATCATAAATTATGCTTTCTGAATCTCTCTTCTAGCTGACATTATGGTAAGAATCGATAATTGCATCTGCAAGATATTCACAATTTGCGGAAGATAATCCGGCCAAGGATATCCTCCCGTCTTTTGTCATGTACACGTGCCACTTGTCGGTCATGTTGTCACTCTACATAGAACGACATGAAAATCATCAGTATACTTTCCCTGAACATTGCTAACCAGATATAAAATGCCATGTACAAGCATACGGTAAAGCTTTTATGTGGTAGCACCTACCTGTGCTTTATTCAGGCCTGTGAAGGAGAACATCCCAATCTGCTTGAGAATAAATGACCAATCCTTTCCACTCTTATCCTTTACAAGGAGGCTGTCGTAAAGTTTCTGTCTCACACTCTTAATTCTTCCTGCCATCATCTCCATCTCCTCTTTCCATTCGCTAAAGAGCTCTGGAGTCCCAACCACATTAGCTACGATTCTAGCCCCATGAACGGGAGGATTCGAGTACATTGGTCGTGCCAGCCTTTTCAACTGACTCTTCACCCTGCATAGCAATACTCTCAGCCAAATGGGTAAATTTTGCGTTTCACATAACAATCACCACAGGTCCATTAGTTTATTTACCTGTTAGCTGCATCAGCAGAGGAGCACACAACATTGATTGCTCCAATCCGTTCTGCATAAAGGCCCAAATTTTTGCTATATGACTGAGCAACAAGAAGTTCCATGCCACGGGCAGCAAAGAGCCGTACAGATGATGCATCTTCATCCAGGCTCCCACTAGCAAATCCCTGCATTGCAACATGGCCTTCAAGTTAAATAGTTATCCATAACTCAACAGGTTTATATTATGAGACTTGCCAACTAAGCATCATTAGTGCAGGTGAAATCTGGGGATATTACCTGATAGGCAACATCAAAGAATGGAATATGATTCTTTTCCTGAATAACATCTGCAATAATTTCCCACTGCTCAGGTGTTGGATCTATGCCAGTTGGGTTGTGAGCACAGCCATGAAGCAACACAAAAGATCCCTCGGGGGATGCCTGGGAGGGAAAAACTCACTCTAAATTCAGTACAACAATATCTCTAATTACATACATTAGAGGAAAAGAAGGCTGATTTCAGGAAAAAATACAGCGCACAGACAAACATGATTAAGGTTTGCATATATGCTCTTACGATAGTCAAAAATGAATGCTGCCGGTATCTTGAATATTTTGGATTTTGCAAGATCTTTTAGGAAAGGTAAACACAGCACTGAACAAGATTTACCTTTATGTCAGCTATCATTCCATCAAAGTCTTAGCCAACAGTTTTAGGATTGTAATATTTGTACTCTGACCAAGGTACTCTAGCATCATTGAAAATAGTTTTGTGGTTTCCTGCAGAGTTGAAGTTGACAGTCAATACTTGCGCAACAGACTCTGAGTTAGAAAAAAGAAGGAGATTACACACCCCAGGTAGGTGATGATATCAGAATTTTTGCACCAGGAAAGTAACGTTCAATAAGAGCAGCAGCAAGTCGTAGAGATCCAGTCCCTGAAAGACCCTGAATCGTAGCAATCTACCCAAAAAGTGCAGTGAGAAATGGATGCTTTTACATCAATTGGTTAATCAAATTTTAAAGATACCATAAAGTTACATTCAGGCAAAACTACAGAGAGGAAAATTGGCATACTTTATTCTGCTGAATTATGGGATTATCTGCTCCTAAAAGAAGCTCAGCAGTGACTTTGTTGAATGCAGCCAAACCTTCGATTGGAAGATACTACATAGTATTACAATGAAATTTTGGTTATATATCTGAGTTGAGTAAGCAGAGTAGATAAAGGGAATTGCTTTGGCACAAGACAGCATTTACCTCTTTATTGTCTCCCCTTTCTAGCATAAGATTTTCTGCCTGAATGAAAGTTGGCACAATGATTAATTATGGTGTCAAAGCAAGACTAACCCAGTAAAGAAGTAACCAAAAGGATGAAGTTAAAGATGAAATGGATGAGGAAATGAGGAAAGAAACTTGCCTTTTTAACAACATTAAGCACGTAGGGTTGAAGATCCTCGGTACGATAAGCTCCTACACCGAGGTTCAACTTGATGTCATTAGTGTCAGCTCTGAATGCTTCGGAGACACCGAGGATAGGGTCAGGAGGCGCCATGGTTATGTTTTCAAAGCGAGAGACATTGACCGCAACTGCCATGGTAGTCCGAGTAAAAGACTGCAGGACAGATAAAGACACAAAAGATAAGCCCTTTTAATTCTGAATGACTTCCCCAGGGATGTTAGTCAAATTAAACATTGAGGTGGCGAGTAAGAAGCAAAAAGGGCTTGTAGATTGCATTGTAAGAATAGCAAAAGTGGAGAAGATTACTGAGTGGAGCAGGTAGAGAAGCAAACAGGGATGGCTAAGGAGGAAACGTGGGAGCCTTCGTGAGCAAGAAATGGTAAAAGAGTGCTGCGGCCAGGTAGATTCAAGCACGAGATAAGAGCCCTTAGTCTGGCTGCTAGCTATCCTATTGTCTATTTGTGCCGTCGAGTTAATGTGATCCAACTAAGTAGAGTTACAGATTCCAGAAATGGAGCAAGAAGGAAAGTAAATGAAGATGGAGATACCTTGGTGCTGCGGAGGAAAGCGGGGCGGAGCTGCAACCTTGGGCGCTGGAAATGAGTGAAGAAGGTGAATCAAGAATCAGGAATCACTGAATGAGCAAGCAAAATGGGATAGTTACCTGGTTGAGGGAAGGTAGAGAGAGGAGGAGGGCGGTGGAAGCAGAAGCCATGGTTGCAGTGTGTGATCGGAACCCCGGAGATTACACAGAGGAATCGAATCAATTTAGCAACCAATCCAACTGAGTTTACGAAAACAACCAGCGATGAAAGCGAGGCAAGGTTGACTCTTTTTTCCGAGTAAATTCTGTTATTCTGTTTTGGCCCATTAACCTGATATAGCCCATCCTACGCTATTTGTTTAGGCCTTCTAAAGTATTTGATACAGCCCATATTCTCCTTGTTTCTTACTGATCATATGAATGATGTTCTTGTAATGGCAGTATTCTCTTTGAGCGAATTCATGATACCTGTGTAAACAAGAGGAAAAGAAAAAACAGGTTGTGAACCTAGCTTCTTTAGTAATTAGGACAACAACTAATGAATGTAGGTAATCGTAGGAGATTTCCTCATTCCCATGTATGTCTTGTAATCGTAATTGGAGTTCTTGTTTGTAGGCAATTGATGCAATTGACAACGGAATTAATCAATGCGACACAGATCTGCTTGCAAGATATGTTAACAACGCGCATCTGTCTTCACGGGTGGGAAGGTTGAATTTGGATTGGACTGACCCCGATCAGTCATCTGAGAAGGAGAATGCAGCTTTTGAACGTGCAATGGCTTTGGCTGGCAGTGAATTTATGGATGTAAGGCTACCTTAAACTTAGTTCGCATTATTTGCTTTAAAAGTTAGAGATTTAAAACATCCATACCCACCGTCCCATAACATTTTACTCCAATTAGAAGACCGTGAAAATTGATATAAGACAATTATGGTCTTCATTTTTCACGATCCTTGTATTTTGAGTTAAATGTGTTCAGTTTTCAGTCTCGTATTTTGAGTTAAATGTGTTCTAACGGTTGTACTTTTGAAGTTTACTCATGCTTTTGGTGTCACATCCGTAGAGTGTAAGATTTCATACAAGATCGTGGTTACCTGCTCGGTCTATTGTTCTGGAGTGTCTTGCACAAAGACATGCTATCGATCCAAGTGGAGAAATCATGGTCTTGACAAGATTTTGCCCTGTAAGACAACTGAAAAGCTTGTTAACTGCTAAAAACTTCTTGAAATTTTTTCTTTTCATTAACGGTTGATTTCATTGCTTAAAATTCTCCGATTCAATGTTTTGCCTCCAGTGGAAGCTTCA